>PVKC010002040.1:0-45952 GCA_004027635.1 Crocidura indochinensis | reverse complement strand
AAGAAAGAAAGAAAGAAAGAAAGAAAGAAAGAAAGAAAGAAAGAAAGAAAGAAAGAAAGAAAGAAAGAAAGAAAGAAAGAAAGAAAGAAAGAAAGAAAGAAAGAAAGAAAGAAAGAAAGAAAGAAAGAAAGAAAGAAAGAAAGAAAGAAAGAAAGAAAGAAAGAAAGAAAGAAAGAAAGAAAGAAAGAAAGAAAGAATAAGTTAGTTGAAAACTATGGAAAAGCAGAGAGATAATAGAGGGTGAAGGGTAGCACTCCTGAACATGAATGCCCACTTTATCCACATAATTTAAGACTTTACCCATAATTTAAGACTAAGTCAATTAGTTGACCTCTCTGAGTTCCAGGTTTTAAATACAGAAATAAAAAATTGATAGATTTTTTTTAAATAACTTAAGTGAGACAACTTGTTAAATATTGACTGACATATGGGTTCCATTTTTGTTTTATCTGCTTTTATACAATGCAGAAATAGAACCCAGGGCTTCATCCATGCAAGATGAGTGTTCAAACACTGAACTGCCTTCCTGGGCTTGTTTAGTTTTTGCGTTGTAACTACTATTTTAATGAAGAGCACAGTGGTTGTGATCTTCAGCAGAAGTTAGTGAGAATATGGACAGAACCTTAACATCAAGTATTTTACTGGTAAAGTTGAAGAGTTGATTCTATTCAGGAAGAACAATGAAAGAGAGGCACAGACTTGGGAGAGACGGTGAAGTCTGGTGGAGAAAAATAAAGAATAAGCAAAGCTTCACATTTAAGGTGAAGGAGGAGTAGTGTTAATGCTAAGGTCTCTTCCAGGCATTTGAGTCTGTTCTTATCTTATTTACTACATCAGTTAGGATGGAAAGTATCATCAGCTCCATTTTATAGATCATGAGATTGAGGTTTGGTGACTCTATAAATCAGAATCATACAGGATCTACTCAGGTATATTAATACTAAACTTTGAAAATACTGCTGCCTGCTTCTTTCTATATAGTATCATCTTTCATCATGCAATAATCTTTTAAAAATTATTCTAATAGATATTCCTTTCATTGAACTATATTCAGAATTATAGAAGAGGTGGCCAGAGTGGTAGTACAGTGGTTAGGGCATATATCTTACATGAAGCTGACCTGGATTCAATCCCTGGCACTTCACATGGTCCCCCATACCTTCCATGAATGATATTGGGTCACAGAGTCAAAGTAAATCCAGAGGATTGTTGGGTGTGGTCTAAACTTTTTATTTTAATTCTGAAAGAATGCTTGCTAGAAAAGTGTTTTGTTATAAAATCTAGTCCTACAAATTTTATTAGGTTCAAGTTGATTCAGCTACTTCGGGCTTGGCATCTTCAGATACAACATTCAATTCTCTTTATTAAGGAACAAGAACCACAATTATAATAGTGATGTCTTTATCATATTGTTAAAACCTGGATTTCAACATTACTTTAAATAATAAATATTTCAAATACTGCATACTCTGTTTTATAATAAGATATGTTTTTTCCATTAAAAATTACTAAGAATGCCTTGCTTAGTAATGATACATACTATTAAATTTTGAATTTTATACCCTTTACAGAAATAAATCTACAGAGACAAGTCAACTTATTGAAAGATCAGGCCATAAAGTCAGCAGAAAAGTCTTATTTAATGTTGAAAACATTTTAAAAATCGAAAACTTGAGGTTACAGCTCTTTAGTTCAAGAATAATATATTTTCCAAATGAAGAACCTAAACAAAAGTCTTTAGAAACTTATTATGTTTCTGTCTAGCTGTTATTATACCTAACACTCAGAAATTATAAAGAGATATTTAATATTGAAAGTGTTTTCAATGTCTGCAGTCAAAATATTTTGTACAATGGCAATAATATGTTATATACATATAGATGTAATTCATAGTTTCATTAAGAAATTCATATTTTAAGAAATTCATAGTTTCATTAAGGTATATATAAGGTATATATATATATATATATATATATATATATATATATATATATACCTTAATGAAACTATGAATTTCTGTTCACAGAGTCCAGAATGGAGATTCCCATTTTTTTTTAATCTCTACTGGTTTTCTCCACAAGTCTGCTAATGACAAATTGGAAAATGTATCTTGTTTGTGAACACAATGTCAATATAAGGAACTAATGGTTATAAAACTATATAGATTTCTTTAAGATCTTTTTATCTTAAGTGATTAAGAATTACTATTGAGAGCTCCCAGGAAACTATAAGTAGTAAAGGAGTACGATTACCCTTAAAAACAAACTCTTTTATCCAACATTTTTTAAGTCTAAAGAGAAAGAGGAAGTTCTGGAATGATGCAAACATTACTGATGCTAGAAGCTTCCAGATTTTTTTCCAGGTCAATTGAAAATGAATCTTCTAAGCGAAGATCCTACTCAAGGTCACATTCTGAGGATACTCATTTTTGTTAAGATGTTCCTTTTGCTTTTTGTACTCTGATGATTATGTACCCCCCACCCCCAATACAAAAAGGTACTCAAAATCAAGTACATCACTGATGTACTGGAGTGGCAGAGCTAAATATTCAAATCAAAAAGTCAGTAACACTGAAAACAAAAGATCCAAACTTTGCCAACTTATAAATGTGCTGTTAGGGTGAAGGGCTGGGGGTTGGAAGAGATGGGTGTGAGGGAACCTGGGAACTCTGAAAGATGCCACTGGTAGTGGAATTGGTGCTGGAACACAAAATTCTGACTAGAAATCACTTGTTAAACCATGTGGCATTATTATATCTAAAAATAATATATAACAAAGGTATACACGTAGATGAAGCTGGATAGAATTCTTTAGGGGAAATAGGGGAAGAGGAAGAATAGAGACATGTAGGTCAATATGAGAAGATATACAGATAAAACAATTTTGGAGGAAACCCTGGCCTCTTTATGAGGCATGAGAGACACAATAAAATTTAGAATTTCTTTGAAATGTCTTTATTTATTGCTGATTGTACTTCCTTGATCTCAAAACACTCTGAGAATCAACTCTGTGCACATGATTTTGTAAGTTGTGGCAAAATTTCCTGAGGAAGCCTTTTAAGGCAGTGAATTATAGTTTGCTAGTCAGAACCTAACTCGCTAGACAATTTCTAATTTCATGGACTAAGACAAGTGAATACTTGCAGGACACATTCATAAATAAAAAACCTGGACACAATGGCATCGTGTTTCTTTTCTCTGATAGGAAGATAATCTACTCTGCAGATGCACAAATAATTGTAGCAATAGCATACTTATGGGGTATCCTAATCTTTTTAAAGACTTATATACATTTGAAAGGGGTATTGGAGTCACTGGAAATTGCCTCATTTTTTTAGGTTGTTGTAAATTTATAACATGGTTTGATATTGATCCTTTTTTTTCAATTACCTGTAGATGGGAGGTGGTGGCAAAATCAGTTTAGAACTTAAATCTTCTAAAGATTTTAAAACCAGACAGGCAGTGAAGTGGATAAGGCACTTTCCTTGAATCTGCCCATCTAGATTCAATTTTTGGCACCCTTTAAGGTCCCCCTACCTTCACCAGGAGTGATCCCTGAGCACAGAGCCACAGATAAGTGCTGAGTACAACAGGGTTTGACCCAAAACAACAAAAGACTTCTAAGGACTTCAAGTTGTTATTAATCTTTTGCTCTTAGTCAAATGTCTCCATCAATTAATACATGAATTTGACCTTTTTCGTGTATATTTTGACATATCTTATTTTGCAGTATTTGAAAGATTTATCATTTAAAGTAATGTTAAAATACAGGTTTTAACAATATGATAAAGACATCATTATTATAATTTTGGTTCTTGTTCCTTGATAAAGAGAATTGAATGTTGAATCTGAAGACGCCAAGCCCCAAGTAGCTGAATGAAAAACTTTACAGTGATTGATGTTGAAGGGCAGTGTGATGTTGAAAGGCATCAAAAGTATTTAAGGAAATGAGTTACCAAGCCCTATTGTATTGCCCACTGGCTCAAAAATGACTTTAAAATTTCCAAAAACTCTCTGGACCTCTTATCATCTTGAAGATGACAATACTGAGCTAAAACAGTGCTCTTCAACCTTTATTAAAACATATTTATTAACACATACCATTCCTAGACAGCCATGCTCTATGCTATTCATACCAGAAACCATCTTGTGAGGGTAGAGACGAATTCAGAAGAAATACAATTGCTGTCCAAAGCATTTCGGTATTTCCTCCCTAATCCCTAGTAAAAACTCATTACTCAAGGATATCAGGAATCTATTGTGACTATCGAATCTCTATGAAAAAATGTTTCTTTTCTATCTTTTAATCTTTATATCTGCAATTGAAGATATTTTCACATAATTTTTGAAGGTTAGATGCTTGTAGGGTTAGAATCTCAGTACCTTGCCTAACATCTTCTGGGAGAAGTCAGGGATCCATATTTGCCCATTGCATTTAATTAAGTTTCTAAGGGTAAGTTTATTCTAATGGCCATCAAAGCATTTACAAACTTACTTTATTTATTTATATATTTTTATAAATATATTTTAATAAATTTTTATATTTTTTATATTTATATATTTATTTATTTATAACCAAACACCATTTGGTTATAAGGTTGTTCATAATATAGTTTGGTTTTTCCCTGTTACAAGTTGTTCATGATTGAGTTTCTCTCTTTTGGGGGTGGGGTGGTCACACCTGGTGGCACTCAGGGGAACTCCTGGCTCTGTGCTCAGAAGTCACTCCTGTCAGGCTTGAGGGACCATATGGAAGGCTAGCATTCGAACCATGGTCCATCCTGTGTTGACTGCATGCAAGGCAAATGCCTTACTGCTGTGCTATCACTCCAGTCTCCATGATTGAGTTTCTATCATATAATTCATAACACCCTTCTCCAGACCAATGAATGAATAATAAAGTTAATAATCATTAAGTATCTTGGGCATCATTGCCTGTGATTTACATTCATAAACTCATTTCATCCTCTTGAAAAGCCTAAAATGAATATGTTGCTATATCCATCTTATAGGTTAGCTATTTGAGGCAATGAGCTTAAAATTGCACAGCTAGTAAGTGCAGAAATATAATACAAACTTGGGTATTTGGGAACCAGGACTGTTGCTTATGATCCTTTGCTATGTTGATTCTTTAAAAATTTCCTTAAGATTTTGGGTTTATCACAAAAGAATATAGAACTTTTATTGTTATATATATGGTTATATATGTATGATTTTGCTGCAGATACAGATTATGAAATCAAGAGTCCAGTAGAAAAAACTTGAAGAAAGACAAAGAGCATCATGAGAAAAGATGACATAGAAAAGGATTGAAGATAAATTCTGGTTGTTCTCTTCCTTATTTGTGTAATGTTAGGATAGTTACTTACTTATTCTCTATATGTACTATTTTCTCAAATATTACTTTGCTTTGAAGAAAGCATTTTTCTTTTTTTATTTTTTTAGAAAGTACTTTTTCAAAGAACTTACGTTTAAATTTATAAATTTTATAGTAAGCACCTCAAACTTTGCATCTATACATCTCCCACGCAAGCACTAAACATTTTTTAGATAACTTCTGTAGATGCTGACATTGGCTTTCCAACCAAACTCTTGTGCGTGTAAAAATGAAGTTTTCAAGGTAAAAAATATATTCAGCAAAGCAGGTCACCCAATGCAAGGCTATGTGCTGTAACCATGGAGATAGTATTTTTTATCTCATCTTCAGGAGATCAACTTTTCTAAAGGCTTCTCAATGAGGTCTATATCCTTGACCAGCTCTTCTTTGTTCACTCAAATATATGGAATAGCTCTTGCTAAGCATCACCTTCCTCCAGCTGAAGCTCTTGTTGCCAACTCTGAAGAACTTTCTAGCCTCCTTCAAACTTTATTCCCCACCTCCTATCACCAATTCTTCATCTCCAAATTCTTACTCTTCTACACTAATATGTTTAAGATGAGAGATTCAACCAGATCCTAGCCGTTACTAAAATAGTTCAGTAGTTTATGTGAATGTTTTAGCAGTTGGAATATTTTAGCAATCCACCACCTAAGATTAGGGCTGTATTTCTTTAATGTCCAAAAGACTATAAACTATTTCTCTTTTGACATGACCACAATGCACTATAATTTCCCTTCACCTCGTGTCATTAATCATAGCTCTCACAGAGATGTTTTCACATATTGCTATTATTTTTGATGTTTATATATAGTTACCAATATCTAAACTTGAAGATTTTCTCTTCCAATAAGACATCAGAATGCAACTTTAGGAAACTATTCAAAAAAATACTCCCAACCGGGGCCAGAGAGGTGGCGCTAGAGGTAAGGTGTCTGTCTTGCAAGAGCTAGCCAAGGAAGGACTGCGGTTTGATACCCCGGTGTCCCATATGGTCCCCCAAGCCAGGGGCAATTTCTGAGTGCTTAGCCAGGAGTAACCTCTGAGCATCAAATGGGTGTGGCCAAAAACAAAGCAAAACAAAACAAAACTCCCAACATCGTCAAATTTGATTTTCTAAACACACCCCAAATCTTTATGTGCTAGTTAGTCATTGGATGCAAGGACTTGACACATATGTGAGTATGTACACTAAGATTTTCATCTATTTCTAAGTTACAGTAGATGTCAGATTCTTGTCTCCTGAATAAATGAAGGTAGCTCAACTAAACGTATTTGCTAGAGAAGTGAACCCAAGGTCTCAGTGCTCCTAAAGGAGACACTTACCTAACAAAACTAACTTACTTACCTAACTTACCTATAAAGCTTGATCCAAGGATGCTCATGTACCAACAGAGAAGAAAATAATACTTGAATGGAAGAAAGGGAACCCACAGAGGAACTGTATTGCCTTATGCTGACATTGGTTCTATCTTTTGGTATCTATCTTGTCTAGGGGCCCTTCCTTCTTGGGTGAGCATCTCTCAATAAAATAAACTCCTGTGCAGATCCTCAAAATATCAGTCAAAATTTGTTATGGGATTTTGCTTCTCCTTGTTTGAACTAATGGCCCAGGAAGTCTTCATAGATAATTCTGGTAGCAGTTATTGCTTTTCTCATCCAGATCAGAATAAACCCTTGAGATAATGGAGACAGTCATGTTCAATTAGCTGTCACTTTGAGACAGTAACTTCACATGAAAATATAGCGGATAAAACACCATATATTCCTCCAAAAGGGACAAATAGAGCCTTGTATTTAAATAATACTGAAATTGGTAAGTTTTTATTTTATCAAAACATACACAAGTCAGAACCAATATGTTTTTGTGATTGGAATGGTAGAAAGCATTAGTTGCTTCATTCACATACTGATTTCCCCAATTTATATTCTAGTTGACCTACCCACACAGTGACACAGAAACCACAGGGAACCCAAAATCTATTTGGTTAGGCTGTTATCCTAGAAAAGAAACTGTTGTAAAAAATGTTTCTATAAACTTTAAATGCCAATATTTTTCGTCAATAGTTCTTTGACTTTTTATAGGAGTAAACCGAATAGATTTTTGTGTTAATGATTTTCATTTTCTTGTGGACTTTTGATTTTTTATTACCTTCCCCCACTTTCATGTTTGAAGCTCTATACAAGGATAGCTATCATGCCAGTGGCAGCATATGTGCTGTTAACTCTAACATATGGGAGAGGTGAAAGAGGAACTTGAACATTGATCAATTTGTCATTTTTAGAATTTTTCCAGATAGGAGTCCTGGCAGTTCATTTCTCAATCTTACATATAAAAGTATGGATAAAAAAAAAGCTGTACCTAGGATGCTAGGCTAAATGGGACATATCAAGGATAAAAGATTATGAATTATATGCTCAGAACTTAACTTTTATCCATTGCGATGTCTTCTCTAAGAAGTATAATCTAGGGCATGAGAGAGAAGACAGGATCTGGTAGAAAGCAGGAGTCTAACCATGATGAAGCCTAGTCATATAGAATTTCCCTTGTGCCCTTATTGCCCTAATGAGAAGAAATTTGGGGGTGAATCCCTCGTTCAGTCTGTTCTATGAGAACATGATCCCAGAAACTATTGACCTGGCTCCAGGAGCCTACACTCCTGAAGTCTTTGAGATGGAGAGCTTGTTTGTTAATATACAAAATCTGTCAAAGATAATGCCACACTCCATATTAATTTAATTAAGGATTTTAATGAAGCCGAAAATTAATCAAAAAGTTGTCAGAAGACAATGTCAAAATAAGTTGTTATATCAACACACTGTTTCAGGATCTCTCACCATTTGTGGCATCTTTCAATATGAGAATATACACATGAACAGGACAGGATAGAAAATAGAAATCTTCACAAAAGGAATAAAGTGAAAGTCCATTTTCTTGGTGAAAATACAGTATAAATTTTATTTCTCTTTGGACTAATAGTGAAGAATAAGCCACAGCCTTTTAAATAACTGAAGGAAAAGGAATGACTTCTAATAAATCCAAGTTGTGTGCATCACTGTCTTTTTCTCTAGAAACCCTTTCAGGATACTTGTACATTTCTTGGGGCCGGGGGGGGGGGGCAATGTTACCATTGTATGAGTCCCTGTCATGCATTTCTTTGTCAAACAGATTTATTATAATCATAGTCTTTGTTTTCTTTAATAGAAAGGGAATCATATATATATGTGATTATATATATATATATATGTCTTGCACACTCTGACCTAGGACAAATCAAGGTTCCATCCCTCGGCATTTCATATGGTTCTCCAAGCCAGGCACGATTTCTGAATGCATAGCCAGGAGTAACCGCTGAGCATCACATGGTGTGGCCCAAAACAAAACAAAACAAAAAGATATAATTTACCTTACCTCCTATTTATAGCATAGTTCTACACATACATACAACCATGAGGTCACCATAAGCAAGATATAAAACCACCTCTTTTCCAACCATTTTCTGCTTTCAAGACTTGGAATCACCCTATTACCTTTGGTAACAACTAACCAAAATGTCTTATGAGTGAAGTCATACAACTTATATGATACTTTGAGTCAGTTTCCATCACTGAAAATAAAGCATTTGCTTTTGGTTTTTTTTTTTATGGAGGGAAATATCCAGTGTCAATATCTAGTGTTCCCAGGGGAACATGACTCTGTGCTCAGAAATTACCCATGGACATCTCAGGGGATAATATGTGAATGTGATGGTGAGGATTGAACCTAGGTCAGTTGTGTGCATGGCAATTCCTTACACACTGGGCTATTGCTCTAGCCCTTAGATAAGTCCACTTGAGATTCATTCCCCTGTTCATTTCTTTTTATAGTAGGGCACTATTTTTTCAGTCACATATTACTTATTTATTTTTCACTTGAGAGATATTTTAGCATTTTGCTGTTTTAAGGAGATCACAAACTATGAAAATATTTATTTTCAAGCATAGTTTTTTATGTGTAAATATACACTTTTATAAATACACATGAATTAATTTCCAATTATGGGGTTGATATATGGCAATATGCTTTCTTTTAAAATCTATATCTACTTTAAGCACATTGGCATTTCATTCTAGGTTTTTATGTATTTTCCTAATGGTGTGAAGAATTATTTCATATATCTTATATCCATATGTCTTTTGTGTCGAAGTATTGTTGTTTGTGTTTATAAATCTCCTTGTCTTCTTAGAGAACTTTCAGAGTTCTTAATGTGGCTTTCATGAGCAAACTTTACTTAACCTAATATTCAAAAGATTTTCCCATTTTTCTCCTGAAACTTAAATAATTTTATATTACTTTTTGATACCTTTATCTGCAACTCATTTTTATTATTACTTGTTGTGAGAAGTCAGAAGACGTTATTATTTTTCCATGTGTATAGTCTATTGTTCCAGCATTAGTTATTCAAAACAAGGATTCTTTTATTGAATTTCCTATCACCTATAATGAAAGCCAATTAGTCATAGATGCAGGTATTTAGGTTTCTAGTTTCTATTCTTTTACACAAGTCAATATTTCAATCCCTTTTCTATTATTCACAATTTCTTGGCTATTGTCAATTTATAGTAAGTCACATCACTAAGTAATTAAGAATCCTTCCAGGGACTGAGTTGGGGGGAGTTGGCTCATTTTATATATATATAAAATGTCAAGGATCAATCAAGGTTGGTTGTATTTAAAGCAAGAGCGTTACTTTCTATGCTATCTGTCCAACCCATCTGCATAATGTCCTTAGTTTTTTTATTATAGTTTTGTCTTGTTTCTTTAGTTTTCTATGTAAAGTTTAAAACCAGCTTATTTTTCTAGTGTTTTTTGCTTTTAAACATATTTTAATATAATTTATGCAGTACATATCTAAAATCTCAGGTAGCAACTATTGTAAGCCAATTTGAATTTTAACTTTCCTTTTCCAATTTTTCATTAACCACTATACAGAAATGCAGTGGACCTTGCTATGACCTTGCTAAACTCACTATAAGCTCTATGAAATCAATTTGTATACTTTCTTTGAGAGTTTGAGTGTATTCAAAAAAAGCTATCTTAATCATCCCATCAAATATATATGCATTAATTTCTTTCTTTTGCCTTATACTAAGACTTCTGGTGGCACTTGAGGTGAGGGGTGAGAATGCATATGCTTACTTACTATTTATACAGAAAATCATTATCTTTTTCTACATAAAATGAAAATTTGTAGACATTTTTATACATTTTCTAAATCTGGTAAAGGGAATTTCCTTATACTGCTAGTACACTAAAAGCTTCTTTCATGAAAGGATGTTGAATAGTATTCCCAACGTTTTTAGATGATCCTAAAATTTTTAATTGTTTTTTTAATTACATTTGGTTTTCTCCTCGTTCTGTCCTAAGGGATCACTCCTGGTGGTGCTCAGGGACCATATGGGATGCCAAGGTTTTAACCTGGGTCAACTTATGCAAGGCATGCATCCTGCCTGCTGTACTATGGTTATGGCATAAATTTAAAAATAAAAAGAACCTTAATATGTTGTGTTACATCCATTTGTGAATATTGAACCAAAGTTGAATAGGATAAACCAATTTGGTGATAATGCAAAGTATGACAATATACTATCCTTGGTGACAATACACTATCCCTTTTCAATATTTATTAATTTCTTTACCTATATTTCAAAATAATTTACATGCATCCCTAATTATGAGAGACAGTTATTTTCTTTTATTGTAAATCCTGGTTAGAGGATAAAGATATTGATGATGACACCATAGAATTTGAAGCATTATTTCTGCATTTTTTAAAATACTTTATGGATTTGTTACTTCTATCATTTGTTAATCAAGTGCTTAATAAAACTCACTCACAAAGCTGCTTGAGCTTGCTTTTTCCCTCTGGGAAGATTTTTTATATATATAAAAAATGGTAAATTGCTAGACATTGAGACTTTCAGATTATTAAATTATTCTGTGTATCTTTGGTCATCTGAGTGCTTCATTGAATTTGATCATTTCATCTAAGTTATCAGGCTTTCATAACTGTTAAAATTAACCCCAATTATTCCTTGATAGTCTATAGTAACAACTATAAAATTCTTTAATTCCAGAAAATGATAATTTGTGTGTTCAATTTGTGATCAGTTTAGCTGGAATTAATTTTATTTATTTTCTCACAAACTTCTGAATTATTGTTTGTTTGAAGGTTCCTTACAACTCTGATGCCTCTGTTTTTTAGACAAGCACAATTTGAAGTTTGGTTGTTATTGTTTGGTGTCAAGACATGCAGCATGCATGTCTCCATTTTTAGGGAAGCATGCACGAGACGTGTCTTTTGACTTTCCTGGTGCAGTGCCTAATTTTCCCCCAAGAAATATTGCAGCCAGAAGGCCAGTTGGAGAAGTCAATCATAACCCCTGCGTAGATTACTGACTATATTTCTGACATGGCTGTGACAGTTTTTCTTTTATTTATTTGGCTTTGCCTTCCTTGCTAAACTATAGATATTCGACCTCAGTTTTCCTGTAGTCAAAAAAAAATTTCAGTACCAAAGAAAGCTGCTAAATTCCCCTCTGTCTAGTTTATTTGCAACTCAAAGATTGAGTCCAGTAAGTCCTCAGCTAACAGTTTTTCTTCTCTTGCTATTAGAAGCTTCTTGCAAAACCAGAACACCTCCTTTCTAGACTAGAACTTCCTCCTTTTCAGTTAAGGATTTCTTTCTCACCTACATCAGGAATTTGATATGTAGATTCTAGGGTCCAGTACCATTGTGTTGTCCCTCCTAACGATCCTATGCCCTTTGTTTACCTAAAAATACCTTGCATGCCAGAGTTGTGCTTAAAATGCCATCAGCTGAATAGTAAACTTTGTCTCTCGTCTCATACACGTGGGTCCCCATACAATGCATTTTGTGTGGTCTCAATTATTTCATTGTCATATTCGTTTTCCTCTCGTGAAAGTACTATGACCCACGAGAATTGCTGAGATGTATCACATCCACAGCAGTTTGGTCTCATGCGTAAAGTGTTGTTGGCTCTGATTCAGAGACATACTATAGCACATATCTATACCACCAACTTGGAATGGCCCCTAAACATTGTCCCTTTAATCTATCTCTTGTCTGCCTCTTTTGACTTTCCCCTTGAATTCTTTCCTTTCTTGTATTCCTCATCTTATACCTAAAGACAAGGGTAACCTAGATAACCACCTTGTCATCTTGAATTAACTTGTCCTATTAGTCTCTATATCACAGATAAGTAAGATCATTCGGTATTTGACCTTCTTCTGACTTACTTTATTTAGCATGATAGTCTCAAGTTCCACAAAGGTGAAGTGAATTGTCTATTTTAATCATTAATTTACTGCTGCATAATAGTTTGTTCATTATATATTCTACACTTTCACCGTCCACTCAACTATCAAAGGCGTCAGATCCTATGTGACTAAGACACAGGTAGATTCCATAATCCACTGTTGAGTGATGCAATGAATGATGGTGTCTGTATGTTTTATTGCACGATTGTTTTTGTGACCTGGAGTATAATTATCATTTTTTTTTCAAGAAATTTCCATGCTGCTTTCCATAAGGGTTGAACCAGACAATATTCATACCCACAGTGGCTGAGCTCCTTTCTTCATGCATCCCCACCAACACAAATTTTCCTCATTTTCTTTGTTTTATGAAATGTGCCGTTCTCACTATGATCAAATAATATTTTATAGTTGATTTGAAAAATTTCCCTGATAATAAGTGATGATAAACACTTTTTCATCTGCCTCTTTATCATTTGTCTTCTTTAGAATAGCATATATTTATTTCCTATCTCCATTTTTCAGTAGAGATTTTAGATTTTGTTGTTGTTTCTGGCCTCAATGACTGAATGTAAATATTTTTTCCATTTAGCTGTGTGTCTTTTAGTTTTAGCCTGTGTTTCTTGTGCCTTGCAGAAACATTTAATTGTACGAAGACCAATTGTTTATTTTGGTTTTTGTTGCTTTGCTCTTTTGCCAGAGGATGTATGTAGAAGATTCCATGTATGACTATTAGGTATCTAGTAATTTATATATAGATTTATACAAAAATGTATATGTCAAATGCATGATTTTATGTACATTTATACAAATATACAGGTTTATTTATAAATGTATTTATAAAATTTATTTTAAAATATAAAATTATATAATTATATAAATTAATCAATCATATAATTATATATAATTTATTGTATAAATTAATAAAAATGTAAATAATTTTATTCATAGATGCATTCATATAGATAAAATAAATTTATCTGTATATATTTATATATAAATTTTTGCCAAAATATTTAGGAGCATTTATCTATTTAACTCTGTCCTATTTTATAATTTGAGCTAAGAAAAAATTGTAAAGTAGAAAAGAAAACCATAATATTAAATTGCAAGAGTAGGTGAAATAAAGCATTTTATATTACTTTGTGCAGGAATTTTTAATTCAGTTAGTCATTAATAAGATGGCATTGTGTCAAGACTTAGCAAACTCTGGCCCTTTGAACAAATGCTAACAAGACCATTTGTTTGCATATCATCTACGGCAGCTTTTATACTGTAATATCAAAGTTGAATAGGTGAAAGAAACCATATTACTGGAGCACAACAAAATCCTTAAGAGCTTGCCCTTTCAAGAAAATGTTTGCCTAGGAGTCTATTCAGTCTAACCTTCACTTGTACTAATAGCCTCCTCTGTGGAGTTCCATGAGTCCTGTATTCACACTTCAGTTTATGTCATCATCTCTCTCTATCAGTTTTCTCTGGTATACCCAGAAGAATTGAAGGCTCCTGTCAGTAACTGCTTCTATCGCAGCACTTACCACATTATATTGAAAGTATCTGTTTACACTCAATTCTCCTCAAAATGATGATATCCTTCTGGAAAAGGAGAGTGACATAATAATCACTTTTACATATTATTTGTACCAGCCCCTGGTATAGTGCCAGAAACATAATAAGCACTTGACATAGATTCTGTGGCATGTGCTAAAATTTCCTACTGAAAAAAAAAAGACTTGAAAAAATGTAGTCAAGCAAGAGCATAACATGGAGAAAGAAAATATCTTCAATAAATGAAATTGGGAAAACTGTACAAAAAATTGGATCATTCAGAATGAATTAAATAATCACCGTAGAACCACATACGTAAAATACAATAAAAATACAGGCAAAACACTGCTTGCTACTGATATCAGTGGTGTTTTTGGTGATTTTTCTTTATCAGAAAGGTAAATAAAAACAAACTTCAACAAATGGAATTAAGTATGCTAATGGGTTTCTGCCCTGCAAAAGAAATCACCATTAAAACAAAAGAACATCTTACTAAAAATATTCACACATAATATATGTTGAAGGACTAATTTTCAATATATATAAAGAAGTCACAGAACTCTCAACAATAAAAAACAAAACGGCCTCCATTAAGAAAATGGGAAGAATTGAATCACTTTAATCAAAGAAAGCACAGAGATGTCTAACAGCACATGAAAATATTCATTAGGATTTAGTCTCTTAGAAATGCAAGTCAAAATAAGCGTGAGATCACCTCACTCCTAAAAGAGCATACCCAAAATAATGTATTAACATGCTGACAAGGACATTAAGGAAAGAGTTCTTCATTTTCATGGGAACATAATTGCTTAAGCTTCTATGAAAAACATGTAAATTTTTATAATATTAAAAATATTATACTTACAATAATAATACTTCAAGGGATCTATTTAAATAGCATATAACACTACTTTAAAATATATGTGTATTCTTATGTTCATTGCAGTACTATTTACAATAGTCAGTAAATAAAAATAACCTATATGCTTAATGGCAGAGAAATAGATAGAAAAGAAGTAGTAGGGGCCCGGGAGATAGCATGGAGGTAAGGTGTTTGCCTTTCATGCAAAAGGTCATCGGTTCGAATCCTGGTGCCCCATATGGTCCCCCATGCCTGCCAGGAGCAATTTCTGAGCATGGAGTCAGGAGTAACCCCTGAACACTGCCGGGTATGACCCAAAAACCAAAAAAAATAAAAAGAAAGAAAGAAAGAAAGAAAAGAAGTGGTAAACAAGCAAAATCTTATGTAACTTTAGAAAAAAGGAAATCTTACCCTTTGCTACCAAAAGGTTGTAACTATATGATATTCATGTTAAAAAATGTCTCATTCATTGGTGGCATATAAAGAAACAAAGCAAGAGACAGTGTTCCATATAAATGAATCCTTAGGTTCTGCGTAGAGAATTGAGATCATCAAGGTGAAAGGAATATGGCAAATATTATACTCAATGGGAAAAAATAAATGCCTTTCCTATCAGTTCTGGCAAAAGACAAGGTTGATCTATTCTGCCACTTAATTTAAACATAGTATTGGAAGTACTTGCCATAAAAATTAGATAGGAAAAAAATATCAAGGACATCTAGATAGCAAAGAAGAAGCCAAGCTCTCACTGTTTGCAGATGACTTATTATATTTAGAGAATCCTAAAGACTATCAAAAACCTTCAAGAAACAATAAATTTATTTAGTAAAGTGTCAGGCTACAAAATTAACACTAAAATCCAGGGCTTTTTTTTTTTATATACAAATAATAAAAGAGAAGAAAAACACATTACAAAAACATAATTGTGCCTCAGAAAATCAAGTACCTTGAAGTTAATTTAACAAAAGACCAGTACAAAAACTATAAAACATTGTTTCATGGGGCCCGGAGAGATAGCACAGTGGTGTTTGCCTTGCAAGCAGCTGATCCAGGACCAAAGGTGGTTGGTTCGAATCCCGGTGTCCCATATGGTCCCCTGTGCCTACTAGGAGCTAATTCTGAGCAGACAGCCAGGAGTAACACCTGAACACTGCCGGATGTGGCCAAAAAAAAAAAAAAAAACCAACATTGCTTCAAGAAATAATAAAAAGAACACAAGGAAATAAAAACATATACCCTGCTCATATATTGGAAGGATAATCATAATTAAAATGGCAATATTTCCAAAAGCATTATACAGATTTAATGCAATTCCTCTAAGAATATCCATGACATTTTTCAAAAAAGTGGATCAAACACTCCTGAAATTTATTTGGAACAATAAATGCCCATTATTAGCTAAAATAATCCTTGGGAGAAAGAATATGGCAAGAATTACTTTCCCTAACTTTAAATTGTTTTATAATGCAATAGTAATTAAAATAGCATATTATTGGAATAAAGACAGACCCTGAGATGAATGGAATAGACTTGAGTATTCTGAGAATGATTCCCAGATATACAACAAATTAATTTTTGATAAAGTGTCAACCATTACAAGATGGAACAAGGAGCACCTCTTCAGCACATGGTGTGGGAGAACTAGTCAATTACATACAAAAAAGGCGAACTCAGACCTCTCTTTAACACCATATATGAGTGTCAAACTATAAGGTAAAGATATGCAAAACATAGTCAAAAAACTCCAGGACATTGAGATTAAAGGCATCTTCAAGGAGGAAACACCACTATTAAAGTAAGTGAAAGTAGGGATAAACAAATGGAACTACATTAAACAGAGAAACAACTGCAGTTCAAAGGAAACAGCAACTAGGATACAAAGGTTACCCCAAAAATGGGAAAACTATGTGCCCAATACCCATCTGATAAAGGGCTAATATCTAAGCTATGTAAGGTAATGACTGTACTGAACAAGAAAAGAAACATCTAACTCCTTCAAAAATTGGGGAGAAGAGGAGCCCGAGTGGTAGTACAGCGGTAGAGCATTTGCCTTGCCTAAGGCTGACCTAGGAACCTAGGATGGACCACGGTTCCATCCCCCAGCATCCCAAATGGTCCACCAAGCCAGGAGTGATTTCTGAGCGCATAGCCAGGAATAACCCCTGAGAGTCACCGGGTGTGGCCCAAAAAAACAAAAACGAATAAAATGGGGAGAAGAAATGAACAACTAATCCCTAAAAGAGGAAATACAGATAGCCAAAATAGATGCACATGAAAAAATGTTCCACATCACTAATCATCAGGGAGATGCAAATCAAAATAACAGTGAGGTATCATCTTATACCACATAGAATGGCACGCATAGAATAGCACAGGTCACAAATAACCAGTCCTGGTGTGGATGTGGGGAGAAAGAGACTCATTCACTGCCGGTGGAAATGCTATCTAGTCCAAATTTTTTGGAAAACAATATGGATATCATTTAAAAAAACTGGAAATTGAGCTTCCTTATGATTCAGCAATATCACTTCTAGGGTTATTGCCTAGAAACACAAAAACACAATACAAAAAATGCCTTCTGCATTCCTATGTTCATTGTAACCCTATTTACAGTAACCAGTATTTGGAAGTAACCCTGACAACAAATGAGTGGCTAAAGAAATTGTGGCATATCGTTAATCCCATGACAATATACTTCAAGGGTGGAGAAACCCTATATCTCTTAGGCCAAGGGAATTTCTTTTCGAATGACCCCAATATTTACTGTACCTGTGCAGAAGGGAAGAAAAAATAAAAATAAAAAAAAGACAAAAAGCACAAAACTATTGTTTTTAGTTATTTATCTAGTTTTTGTCGATTTCTTTGTTTTGGTGTGGTTATTGAAGTTGTTGTCTCCATTTATATTTATTTATTTATTTATTTTCTTCTTTTCTTTTCTTCCTTTATGTGCTCTGCCATGTTTTTTTATCTCAAGGCCATGGCTTTTATGTGGTACTTATCTTTATTGTTGGAGTGCTCACTGGATAGTTTACTTGACACTTCTTTTTGTACTGTTGTGGTGTTTCGCCTTCCTTTTCCCCTTCATCTCTCAAACCTAGGATAAGAGCCTCCAGAAGGACTCTGCCCATTTTTGGCATATTTGATTTTTTCCCCCAGTTTAGTACCTTTCTCTTCTTCAAACAAAACCATATAATTTGAACTACCTAGTCCTGCCTCCCAATTAGAGTGGGAAATAAGGGAGATACCAAGACCAAACAGGTGTAGGAACTCTAAGTAGTAAGCTAGGCACAGAGGGGACCACTTATTCTAGCAGCACCAGGGGTTAAGGAGGAGGATATGGGAGGGAGGACAGGAGCAGAGGTGGAGGGAGGACACTTGGGTGATGGGAACTCCCCTGTTTTTATGTTAATATGTACCTAAAATATTATCGTCAATGATAAGTAAGCCACTATGAGTAAAATAAATATTATATTAAAAAAGGAAAGAAATTGTGGTATATCTACACAATATATGCAGCAGTTAGAAAAAAATGAAGTCAGGAATCTCGCTAATACATGAATATCCATAGAGTGTATTATGCTGAATGAAGTAAATAAGAGGAAGAATAAACAAAAAAATCTCACTTATTTGTAAGATATAAGGGAAAAATATACAACGTAGTGATGATATTCAGAGGCAATCGAAATTAGAATTGGGAGGATCAGTCCATGGTAGGAAACTAGCTACGAAGAGCAGAGAATGCAATTAGGTACACTTAGAGTAGAGAGGGGCCTACTTTAAAAGGGACATATAGAACCCTTTTATTAACAGTAATATAAGACATAATTTCAAAAAAGAAAAGAGCGAGGGAGAGAGAAAGAGAGAGAAAGAGAAAGACACACACACAGAAAGAGAGAGAGAGAGAGAAGATAAATAAAATGCCTGACCAGAGGCAGGTTGGGGAGGGTGAGTAGGAGGGAAGAGGGCATGAGAGGGAAACTTTTGACATTAGCGGCAGAAATGTCCACTGATAAAGGTTGTTGTACATTGCATGACTATAACTCAAGTATAAATTTTATTTTTGGATAAAAATACCCTGCATTATAAACAACCTTGGTTGTAACCATGGTTTTTAAATTAAAAAAATATCCTTTGCCAATGATTTTTACAAGAACACGCCTCACATATCAGATAACTAAATTTGCATTCACAGCAGGTAGGATAATGGATGTCCCTTGCATAAAAATGACTTTTTTTATTCAAAAAGAATTTTTTTCTGATATTGTTTTGTTTGTTCACAACTGAAGCCCTCCTGGGGTCCTGCCTTTTTTTTCCTCTCTATATTCTGACTTGTTATTTCAGGGTAGTGAGAGACAGAGAGAGAGAGAGAGACAGACAGAGAGAGAGAGAGAGAGAGAGAGAGACAGAGAGAGAGAGCTACTGTATTGTAATTTGATCTTAAATCAAACCAAGAGAGCATTAAGAGTGAGTCTAAATAGTGGATTTGAGTAGCCTACATAAATATTTCTTTAAAAATGAAAATAAACTAATGGCATCAGGAATATCACAGTAAATAGCAAATTAAGCTTTTCATTCGGCTTTGTTCTTAATTTTCTTTGAAGACTGTACAGAATGCAATTTAAGTCACTTACAGTCGTACATTAATTGATAGACCTCTTCCTTGTGTTTTGTTCCCAAGAATTAATGTTTGTATTTAATATCATACTGTCATTATCTTGTTTCCTCTACATTGAAAGGAGTTGTCTGTTATTTGCAGGTGTGGAGGGCCAGCTGGAAGCACAATTCCCTTCTCCCTAAACCCTCCTCCCCCTGATCACTGGTTATTACACATAATTACATGGAAGCATGTATTAGACTTTATTATAATGCATGACAGTGTGCTTTAAGTAAATTAGAAATTTGCATATCAATTCAGGAGGAAATCAAAAATACCAGCCAAGACCTTTTATTTACATCCGGAGCATTCCAAGTTTAGGGAAGGAATTCTTCTTCCCAGGTCCCAGTCTAACATTTGAAAGCATAATGAAGCCAGAAGGAAGGCAGGGAGGGCCTCTGCCTACTTACTGTGCTGGGTTTTCTTGCTCTTTGCTCCTCCCTGTCATGACAACCAGCTGGGCAAATGGTTCCTTAGTAACAAAGCAAGCCAGGAGTTGGCTACCTGGAGACACAGAGCTTTTCCCTTATAAGGTTTCAGTCCCTGGAGCCAACAGGTAGCTGACTGGTGGTTTCACTTCTATGGCCAAAAGAAATCAGGACCAACTAAAGCAAACACCATCACGGTCCCTGGAGTGTTAAGAAATAGCAAGTCACTAGACTAGAGTCTCACAAACACCCCATTTTGCATTGCCTACCACTTTTGGTTGTGTGCCTTCTCTTACTTAATCCTGGAGAGAGCTGATCCACGTGAAGAATTGCATGGGGACTTGTAGACAATGGACCCAAACAGGAAGTGGAACATATCCAAGCAGAGATGGGGCAGAGAATCTTTCTTCCTCTTGAATTGCTCTGTCTTGACTCGGTGGAGGCTAAATCATTACTGATGGAAACGGATGTCCCTCAGTTCGTTAGGATAATTTGGAAAGGTATATTCTTGCCTTTGGAGAATTCTGGAGGCTTTCAGAGGGTGTCGTTTTCCACAATGAAGCTACTCACAGATTTTTTTTATTATAAGCCAAAGCTTTGTTTCACTTCCATTGTCTTGTATGATCATTTGTGAGTTCAGAAATTCAAAGAACAGAAAAGATTTCTTTAGACTTTTTTTTTTTCAAGAAAATCTATGCACTCCTTCTGAAAGTAGAGTTTTTAAAATATGATTTTCTAATTTGGAAGAGATCAGCTACATGAATAAAGTTGGAAGACAGAGAATAAATTAGGTAAAATGAGAGGGATGGTGGATGAATTATTTTACCAATAACGACTATTATCCTGATTTTTAAAATATCACTTATGGTCCCATTGATTTTGCAATAAAAACTTGTAATAAACAAGTAAATTCAAATGGTAAATAGTCAAAATTCTTATTGAGTCATCAGAATAGGAACCATGAAGTTGAATCATTCAGAATAATGGACATTAAACTCTTCTTACCTACTAACATCAAAATTTCATCAGGTTCAACCTAATCTCTTGAGAAGTCAATACTTGCTTTTGCTTTACAACATAGGATGGTATTTTTATTCACTTCAATTTTACTTTTTTCATTTTCCCATGCAAGATTTGAGAGGATGCTGTATTTATACCCTCCCTTTAGGACTGCAAAGTTATCTACAGAGATAGGAAGAAAACACAAATAACAATTATTTGAACTATATTTTGTTATGCATACTTTGTTTTAATTTTTTTCTGGGTTCTCTTGATGTCATTTAGATCCTCAGAGTTATTCTGCTTGGAAAGGCAGACTAGAACACTTTATAAAAAGCTAAATTGCTTAGTATATATATATATATATATATATATATATATATATATATGTATATATATACACACATCTGGTTTATTTACAAGTATATATATATATATATATATATATATATATATATATATATATATATATATATATATATATATATAACAGATATGTGTGTGATCTATTCAGAGACCAAGTAGCACAAAGCAATTCCCCTTGGACAACTTTTATCATGCATAACAGAATAGCTGCCTGGTACAAATAAAATAGCATAAAAAGAGAACAAAAGGATACAGTTATTCATAATTTGTTCCATGTAACACTCATATGCATTTTCCAAATATATTAAAACTCCAGAATTTCTGCCACATCAAAAAATTGTAATTTTGGAAGGCTATACTTTTCTACAAAAGGTGGTAAGCAAGGCATAATAGTAGGAAGTAGATGTGTGATTCAGGAGTACTCTGTGTGCCTTGCATTTGTGAGTTCCTACATACAGTACTCAACACAGTCCTATAGAAATCCATGTGAGTCCTTGATGTCTATTGTGTTTATATTTGTTATTTGAGCTAAATAGCTACCATCCAGTTTGAAAAAGGACAGGTAGATATCAGTTTCCATTCAAGTTTCAATTCTTTTTATCAAGATCAAAGGAAGTAAAATGAGGGTGGGGAGGGGATGACTCATATTCTGTATATATAATTTTACGTATACATATTTTTTTGGTTTTTGGGTCACACCCAGCAGTGTTCAGGGGTTACTCCTGGCTCCATGATCAGAAATTGCTCCTGGCAGGCACTGGAGACCACATGGGGCACCGGGATTCGAACCGATGACCTTTTGCATGAAAGGCAAACGCCTTACCTCCATGCTATCTCCCGGGCCCACGTATACATATTTTATAGAATAAATTTGGGAGGGGGCTGTTAGGCCACACCCAGCTGTGTTTCAAACTTACTCCTGGCTCTGCACTCAGGGATCACTCATAGTGAGCTCAGAGGACTCATGAGATCCTGGGGATCAAACATGGGTTAGCTATGCAAAGCAAGCACCCTACCTGCTGTACTATTGCTGTACTATTGCTCTGGGTCCTATATAATAAATTTTAAATTTCTTCAGCATGGAATTTAATATTTTATATAAGTATGCATGCCTACATTTCTTACAAATGTTTGGAACCAAATACGGAAATACAAATTGGAAAAAGGGAAGTCCTTCTAATTAGTATAGTGGTGAGTATCCCTGCCTGTCATGTGGGAGACCAGGGTTTGATTCCCCCTCAGGGAGACACAACTTTCTGTGGGGTAGGAGCAGTGGCACAAGTGGTACTGCTTTGCCCACGCTAGCCTAGGATGAACCGCAGTTCAATCCCCTGGCATCCCCTATGTTCCCTCAAGCCAGGAGCGATTTCTGAACACATAGCCAGGAGTAACCCCTGAGAGTCACCGGGTGTAGTAAAACAAAACAAAACAAAACAAAATTTAAAAAAATGGAAAAAGGGGCTGGAAATAAAAGACTAGAAATTAAAGCAGATGCCTTTCATGTGGCTAACCCTAGTTCTATCCCCAGTACCACATGGTCACTCAAGCAACATCAGGGCATCACTAGACGGCAACATTATTATCACATTCTCAGACCCTGATATTAAGTTGCATGGTTTCTAAGGCTCCTGAGCACTACTCAGAACATAGTCACTCATGAAAACAGAAGGAAATAAACAAAAGCAATGAAAATAATAATTTTCCCCTTCCAATATACTTTCATACAAAAACTCCAAGTGCCTTATAAATTATATATTCAGAAATCACTTAACCTTCTACTAAAAGGCTGCTGCTGTTGAAAGGAAACTCTGTAGTGCTGTGTAGCAGGAAGAAAGACTTCCATGTCCACATGCAATTGCTGGAGGAGTTTTAGGGAAGCAGAGTGTAATTCCCTACTCAGTGGCTCTAAAAGCTTTGAACAATCCCTTTAAAAAATAGTCAAGGGAGCTTTTAATCACCAGAAGTAGTCAACTCTTAGCTTTGGATCTCATCCAGTCAAAGTGGAAACTTCAACCATAAAACAGCACGCCAAATCATCAGGGGTTATGAAGTCAGTTCGACTTCATTAGCAGACTTCTCTTTGCCAAAGACTAAGACAGTGAGGCAAATAGAAAAGATGAGAAAGCAAGCACAAAAAAAAAGAAAGAAAAGAAAAGAAAAGGAAAAAACATGTTACTCTCCTTGTCGATAAGAACTAGACTGTGAAGTTGGACATTTTGCACATCTAACATTTTGCACATCTTTGCTCTCTGTGTCCAGTTCTTCAGTCCAAACACAACATCTGAGCACTTAAGCCTCAATTTAGTAACCTACACAGAGAACAACAGGAATCTTTTGCTTGTTAGATGTGTAGTTGTATCAACCTTTAATGAGAACGACACAACTATTGCTGTCTCTCCTGGGAAGCCTGGTGATTGTGCCACTGTAGAGACGATCATTCTTTCCCATCTCTGAGTTGTCTCAGATCATTTTTCATGCTGTTCATATTGCACGAACCAATCCTATAGAAAATGTATTTGAATCTTTCTTCCTTACTAAAAAATTTATTAAATTAAAAATAAGACTGCGCAATCTAGTTAACTAAATCAATTTTAACCAGATTTTAAATATAAAGTTTAACCAAAACAATGAACAAACTTTCTAGCTTCTATCTCTCTTATAGTTCTTGCCTTCCACTCATCTATTCTGAATGTAACAGTCAGTTCCTAAATCTGGAACTCATTAATCAGCATTTGTTCATTGCATAACCTTTACCATGAAGCTGCTCAAAACTTCTCATTGACTTTCCACTGTTCTAAGTCCCAAATTTCTACATGTTCTACCAAACTCTGTGTCATAGCTTTGCAGACCAGGATTTTTTCTCCTAACATCTTAGATATTTTTGCTTTTCTGACTCTTCTTGCTCATTCATTTCCAGTTATTCTAAATCCCACCATTACTCTTTAAACACTACCTACTATTTCTTTGCTAAAAATCTTAAAATAAATTTATTGCTCCAGTTGTAACTGGATTAGTTATACTCATACATATTACTTGTATAGAGAGTTCAATGTCACCTTTTCAGAAACAAACCCCCTCCACCATATCTACCCCACTGAATAAAGTTGGTCATTATGTTTTATCTTGGGCCTCCAAAATGCCTCCCCAAATAGAATGCAATTTCTATTAGAGTAACATCCAGATACCATAAATGCTGAAATTCACAATATTCAGACATACTTAAATATCCAACAACTAAGTGTTGAATGAATAAATAACATAACTTCGACTCTAACCCAGCAGCCCAATGTCTTACGATTGTACTTAATTACAGAGAAACTAAAAGACATATCAAATGGAAACAGTTCAATAGCCAGTGAGAAAGGGAAACTAAATAGATATTTGTCAAACAGGAAATATTATACTAGATAAACTTCCTTTCTCCCTTATCTATGTGGTCAGAACTGATAGAATTTTCTTTCTTCTGCATAGCAGAATTTTCTTCCTCCTTATCTACTCATCTGTCGATGAATATTTGAGTTGTTTTTATATATTGGCAATTATGCATAATCCTTCAGTGGAGGTAGGAGTACAGATATCTTGTTGAGTTCCTGCTTTTAATTATTTTGGCTATCAATCTGTAAGTGAAGTTGTTGGAAGCTGTGAAATACTATTTTTAATTTTCTCAACCCCCAGACCTTTTTCAATGGCAGCTGCACCATTTTACATAATTCCATATAATATACCACCAATAGCGTATAAACAATTCAATTTATCCATAAGCTGTTCACAAAAGTAAAAAATACTTCATAATTACACTTATGAGACCTCTAAAATAATCAATTGTTCAGAAATATACAGTGGAATGGTCATCAGCAGGGGTTGGGGCAGAATATAAGGAGTAATTATTCAATGGGTAGGAAGAAGTCATAGTTCTAGCAGAAAGTTAAGATCCAGAGAGCTGCTTTGAAACTTTATGCTTATAATTAAAAATAAACTGGGGCCAGAGAGATAGCATGGAGGTAAGATGCTTGCCTTTCATGCAGAAGGACAGTGGTTCGAATCCCGGCATCCCATATGGTCCCCTGTGCCTGCCAGGGGCAATTTCTGAGCATAGAGCCAGGAGTAACCCCTGAGCACTGCCAGGTGTGACCCAAAAACAAAAAAAAAACATTAGGTTTGACAAAATATGGTATGAAAATAGATTCATGACAAATGCTGTTTATCATTTATCACATGACTTAGAAAAAGGGTCACAGCAAATCTTTTCACGGTGATGGTTAAATGTATTGCCTTGATTGTGATAGTAACACAAATACTATGTCCAAATATTTCAGATTAAATGTATTCATTTTATGTGAAGTTTTTATATATTAATTAAATCCCAATAAAACTGGATAATTGACACTGGGTAAATCTCCCTGATTAAGATGCTTGTGTTTAAGGTCCCAATATGTGTCCAGAAGTAGGGACAAGGATGAGAAACCTCAAGGAGAGTCAAAGATTTGATTCAGATCCATCAGAAGAGGAGGGAATGTTGAGACCTGGGTCCTGAACAAAGAGGGGCACCATTTTGTAAAGGCCACATGACAGGCTTCATTTTAGGTTTTGAGCAGGGATAGACGCCATTTTGTAGGAACCACATAGTATAAACTACATGCCAGGTCTTTACAAGCCTATTTCCATAGACACCACTCCAAGCCACCTGGCCATACCAGGTAGCTTTTCAGCGAAGGACAATGGAGCAGTAGGAAGATATACCTTAAACAATAGTCAATCATTTTAAGGATCATCAAAAAATTGGAACCTCCCTATATCCTTTCCCTATATCTTTCTCATGACCTTGGACAGGGTTCATCTGCTTTGGGGGATGGCCCTGGCTGGCCAGAGTGGAGGCTTTGTTGGCAGATGGATTAAAGTATTAAACTTTAAGGAAAAAACTGGATAATTGAAATTTTTGATGGATATTATTTGCCTATGTAAATAAATTACCATCATTTGTGTGTATAGCTCAGTACAAGGGTCCTCATCTATTTTCCTGGATAACTCAGCATAAATATCATATCTCCTTTAATGAGATTCTTTATTGGTGTCAGACTCCCAAAAGACTGGAATCGAGGAATTTTAATGTATTTGGCTTCTATTCAGTATATTCTACTGAGAATAATGAAGTGGCGGAAAATGTTAGTGAAAGGCAGTGTTAATCATAGATTTTGAAAGTGTTTACATATTGAATTCACTAGTGAACAACAGTGAAATAACTAAAAGAAGTAGAAGATTTTTAGTTTATAAAAAATATTGTGATTAATATGTAAGTTGAGTAAATAAAAGGCAAGGAAGATTAGAAGGTAAAATGTGGTTCATTGGGTTAAAGACACACATGAGCTGATTAAAGTCGCTTTCAAAAGGAATAAAAAGATGAGTGTGTATTTAGTATTAAAATTATTTATACACTATTGGATAAAGAGTTTTACAACTTTTAGGGAGCTCTTAAGAAAAGCCAAAATATAATTCCAACAAGTAGCTGCATTTGTTGTTTAGGACAAATGGTTCAGATTATTGGAGGATTATTATAGTAAAAAGTTATATTGGATCTAATAGATTCATACCTAAAACTCAAGATAAATATAGATTCATGAAGATACAAATTTAAGGAAACATGGTGGTTATATGCTTCACTCCCATGACTTTATTGTAGGCATTACCACAGTGAAAATAATATGAAAAATTATTTGTGTATGATCAGAATCTCCTACAGAGAGTGAAAACATTAAATAAATTGTCATCCTAACAGGGGAGAAAGTCATTTAGTGGTCAATAAATAGCAGAAAGAGAAGATACTGACTTAATTTCATAGGAGTTACCAAACCAGAACCTTAGGTGATAAAATTATTTGTTGTCTATAAATTCTAAGACTTGATCATTATCTGGATATAAAACAGACATGCATATGCACACACAAAATACCCCACTGATTTTATATATACAAATATATAAAGATGGAATTCATGGAAACTATGTTGTTCATTAAAATGCTAATGTTTCTTCTAGATATATTTTTGATATCTAGTGCTCTATAATGAAGATGAGAAATGAGTCTGCATGTTCATCGTACATAAATAGACTTATAATTTTATAAAAGCATTTAACACATTTTTAGATCCCTCTAAATCCACTAATTAATCTTAGCTATTATAATATAGGACATTAGTATGACTGAATTTAACTAATATTCTGAAAGAAAGAAAACATTTCATAGAAACTTGGGTTCAAAAGAGTAGAATAATAATTTACGGTACTATAATAAGAATTTACTGTTAAAATTAGGGCTGGATCGCTAGTACAATGGGTATGCTGCTTACATTGCATGATCCAATGATCCAGTATGTGGTACCCTCTATGCTTTCTCTTAGTAGTGCCAAGAGTGATCCCTGACAACAGGGCCAGGCATAGTACCTGAACACTGCCTGGTATTATCCATTTCTTCAAATCACAGAAGTTAATATTATCTAAACTTTATATTCCTCAATAAATGAACTTATTTTCATCTCACAATGTTTTTAACCAATAAACTTAAGCTTGAATAAATATGGTTTTAGAACCTGTTATTTACTATTGCTATAAAATCATCATTTTTCTACTTTTATGAAGCCCGGTCATTTACAAGGTTGCTAATGATAGTTTCACATGGACAACATTTCAATACCACACCTGCCACCAGTGTGCACACTTCTCTCCCCCAATATCCAAGATTCCCTCCCATTTATCATTTCACACACCCCTTTTAGTAAACTCAGTTCTGTAGATCAAGTCTCAGGTTCTTTCCTGTTCCTTAAATAATATAGACTGTAGAATTTCCCCTGTCTAAAATTTTTCCAATATCATGTTTTGGGTTAGACTTACAATTTCCATGATATATCCCTTCTATTCAAAGGAACAATTTTAGAAAGCTAAATGTTGACTTGACAGGGAATAAATAATACCTGGACACTCTTCTATATCATTCATCACCCCAAAATTTGCCACAGGGATAGTACAGGAACCCCTTCACAGTTAGTCTATCAGTTCCACTCTGACCTTTGTTTGAACACTCTGTTCTCAACACATTGTTCTCAACACATTACTTTATCATTTCCACATTGCCTTTACCAGCTCTCAAGAATGCATACTGGTCCAATGAAAGTGTTAGGGTCAGTAAGTCCAGAGTTCTTGTATATATTTCTTTTGGGGGAAACTCCAAGGGAATGAACAGAATTGTTCAGGGGTGGATGACTTAGACATTCACATAGGGATCCATTTTCAGATCAGAAGGACCCCTTACTTGGCTTAATGCTCAAAAATTTTGAAATTCTTAGTAAGATTCTGAAATTTTATTTTTATTATACATTGTGCTCTACAAATTCACCTGCCAGTCCTGTGTTTATGTAAATGCATTCAAGATAGAATTTCTCTGATTTATTTTTATAATGAGTCACTTAATTACATTTGGAGAAAAATAGTATAAGGGAACAAGAAGTGCTGTGGGAAAGCGGTACATAGATTGTTCTGGGAGTTTATAGAGGTATTAGGGGAGATATATTTTCTCTGGGCTCTTACAGATGAACAAATAGTAAGAATTGTTGAAAGAATTCTTGAGGCAGAGCCTGGAAGCATGGGACAGGAGGTATTTAGCAGAGAAAAAGTAAAGGTGACTTCATAGGATGGAGACCAGAATGACAGTCTGGAAAGGAAAACAGGCAGGATGGTGGAAGAGATGTAGGTTCTATGTTCTATGTAGGAATTTTTATCTTCATCTCCAAGAACAAAGGGAAGTCCTATTACCTTTAAATTGGGGAAAAGGAGGCTGAAAAGATAGCACAGCAATAGGGAATTTGCCTTGCATGCTGCCAACCCAGGAGGGACCTGATTCGATTCCCAGTATCCCATATAGTCCCCCAGCCTGCCAGGGGCAATTTCTGAGTGCAGAGTTAGGAGTAACCCCTGAGCTCCGTTGGATGTGGTCCCCAAACCAATCAACCAATAAATAAATAAAGTTACAAAATAAATTGTGGAAAAGAAGATAGGGGTGGACTGTCCAATTTTAATTTAAACAAGGTTACACCAAGACCTCATGTCCTTAAACTTTCAAATTACCCTTCATTGACATTTATCAGATCCACAGTTACTTTTTTTAACTAGTTTTCTGAATCCAAATACAGCCTTTTAATAGTAACATCATCTACTCATCCTAAGAAGAAGGAAAGCTTCCCAAGTTTATCATTCCACCACCCTTTCTGCCCCTATTGTTACCAAGCAATCCTTATAACTCAAATAGTTTTGGTTCTTTCAGGTTGGCTTCATGAGTTAATAAGATAAAACTGTTTTGGGGGCCAAAGTGATAGCACAGCGGTAGGGCATTTGCCTTGTAAGCTGCTGACCCAGGACAGACCCAGGACAGACCCAAGATCAATCTCCGGCCTCTCATCTGGTCCCCTGAGCCTGCCAGAAGTGACTTTTTGAGTGCAGAGCTAGGATTAACCCCTGAGCACTGCCAGGTGTGACCCCAAAACAAAAAATGAAAACACAAACAAAATGTTAATAACATTCAGTAGCCTCTGAGATTAATCCTTCCAACAAAGATCTTAATCCTTCTGTCCTCCATCCCAACTTGGCCTCACTCCCCAACAATGTAAAAGAATAATCAGGTTTATTTCCTAATATTCTGGACCTTACCTTATTCTACCACTTACTTGTCTCAGATCATTTTCTTTTCAGCAAAGGTGGGAAAGCAAAAGACCCTTCTCTGCAGCTACCACTAACCTTATCACCATACTAAAAGCTAGTTTGTAGTTCATAGCTCTCAATGTAGTAAGAGAATGGCAAATGGCCAATGAGTGGTAATAGAGCTGAAGGTTTCACAGAAATTAGTTTACCATCATGGGTGGGGGAAAGGGACTGAGAGGAATACTCTAATGGAGTGTGTGGGCTTATATTATTGTATGCATAAAACTCTGTCATTAATAGTATTGCACAACATGGTACAATTTAAATGCACTTGTATCTTTCTATTGCATAGGTCACGCGATTCTTGTTAACCATTATGTAAATCTGTGATTGGGTTTTTGGGAATCAATTAATGGCATCTTAAAATAACATCTCAATTTCAACCCACAGCTTCAGTTTATGAAGGCCTTTGTGGGTTTTTTTTTTTTTGATCTGAGAGCCTTCATATTTCCTCGTCCTTCTAGAAGATTATATGTAATTGGAAGTTTCATTATGCCGTATGCCTTCAAAGTAAACAGACATATGTAAAGGGCACAATTTAAAACAGATTTGAAATACTCCTAGCCCCAAGCATAGAAATTATATTGTAATTCTTTGCTGTTTTCATATTCACCCTTCAGGACAGTTCCATATCCTACTAATAAAGTTACATTCAAATCTCTTTAATAAAAGGGTTAAACTGCTGATATTATTCCAACCATGAGAAACATTAGAAAACATCTAATTAAAAATGTTTAAAAGAATAAGAAAAAAAGCCTGGTGTGTGCATTTGAACAGGTAGAAATGTAGGGATTAGAGGGAAATACATTTATGGTTGAAATTCTAACTAAAACAAAAGCACAAGTTAGTATCTTTTGTCCTATCAAAATAGTCCTTATTTTTAGGCACCAATGGCCTTCCCAACATACTTCAGGGCATTAGTGTAGGTTCTAAAGCTACCTTCCTTACCAAAGTCAAGAGAGTGACCATGGTGTGCCAATGTTGGGTAGTTTGTGAACAAAGACTGCCCTAACAGCCTAATATAAGGTATTAATAACAGAGTATTAAGATTTCAATGTCTATGCAACCTTTTGCCTTTTGAATATTCTACAGGCCTAAAAGTGAGCAAAGATCTAATAACCATGCCTCATAATTGGGGTAATTTTTAACAGAACCCTGCATTTGACTTCATTAACTACATAGCAATTAGATGATTATTGGTGCCCAGTAAAAATATACCATTAGACATTAAGAAAAAAAACCATCATCTTAGCTGAACCATGGTGCTCAGGTTTGCTTTTTTTTTTTTTTTTTTGGTCACACCCAACAGTGCTCAGGGGTTACTCTGGCAGGTTCAGGGGACCATATGAAAAACCGGGATTCGAACCACTGTTCTTCTGCATGCAAGGCAAATGCCTTATCTCCATGCTATCTCTCCAGAAAAAAAAAAAAGAAAAAAAACCAGATGAACAGCAATCACACTGTATTTTACATAGGGCTATAACCTGAAACATAAAAGTTGCTATGTGCTAAATCCTGAGTATTAAAGACCATTTGAGAGATGTGAGAGAAAGAGAAAAGAGAGAGAGAAAGAGAAAGAGTTAGTCAGAGAGAAAACTCATTCTTGACCAAGTAGTAAACTTATGCCAGTTTATGAAAGAAAAAGCATGAACTAATGAAGAAAATAAAATAGTATAGTAGCCTATACAATATATTCCTACAACTAAGTCCATACTCTTTACCTCTTAGTTCCATGCCAGCTGATGCCCTAGCTCAAGTCACTACCGGGTTTTAATTAGATGTTTAGTGCTTTCATATTCTTGAAAGTAGACTCCAGACTTCTGGCTTTCTTTGTCTGCTCCTGGGCACACAATCCACCATGCCATTAGAAGTCTCTATAAAATAAACTTCCGTCCAGAGGGATAGGATAGAGTAACATAGCCATTTCCAGTTAGATTCTTGGCTGTGCATATGTTCCCTTGAACACCATCAGGAATGATTTCTGTGCGCAAGAATTAACCCTGAACACTACTGAATGCCAAAAAATAAATAGAAAAAATAAAGTAAAAGAATTCTGGGGCCCGGGAGATAGCATGGAAGTAAGGCATTTGCCTTTCATGCAAAAGGTCATCGGTTCTAATCCCGGTGCCCCATATGGTCCCCCGTGCCTGCCAGGAGCAATTTCTGAGCATGGAGCCAGGAGTAACCCCTGAGCACTGCCGGGTGTGACCCACCAAAAAAAAAAAAGAATTCTTTACATGACTGAAACCCAGCTACAATCATATCTGTAATCAAGGTGTTTAAATAAATATTTTAATAAAAAATGAATTCTGATTATATTACTTCCCACCCTAGATAACTACCATGGTCCACCACTATTTAGAGACTAAAGTCCAGAATCCTCAGCATGGATATCAAAGCTTCTCACCAAGCAGCCATCACTAACTCCTGGCAACAGTCCTTTCACTCTTTCAGCTTGAAGTGCCCACATGGACCATTCTATCCTGTGTAGATACCTACCCCCGCATTAGGCTTTTTCTTTTTCTTTTCTTTTTTTTTTTTTTTTTTTTGGTTTTTGGTTCACACCCGGCAGTGCTCAGGGGTTACTCCTGGCTCCATGCTCAGAAATTGCTCCTGGCAGGCACGGGGGATCATATGGGGCACCAGGATTCGAACCGATGACCTTTTGCATGAAAGGCAAACGCCTTACCTCCATGCTATCTCCCGGGCCCCCCATTAGGCTTTTTCTCTGGAATATTTTTGAGGCCCCAATCACTTTTCTAGAATCATGGACTCCAGAGCCTAAGGATCGAAGTTCACATTCAGCTATTCCTCTTCTTTGTTATGCAAAAACAAGTTACTATGCTTTGGGGATCCAATTCCTTATCTGTAAGATGGGGAATATATTTAAAAACCAACCAAAAAGCTTTTCTGAAAGCCTTCACTGAGTTATTACATACAATGCTAATATGAGGAATACATAAATATACCATAAATAAGTATTACTCTTTTGTTATTGTGTGAGGGGCATACCCAATAATGCTCAGGGATAACTTCTGGCTCTGCATTCAAGAATCATTCTTTGCGGTGCTTGTGGTGCTGTGGGGACCGTATGGTATTATGGGGATCAAATCCTGGTTAGCCGTGTGCAAGACAATGTACTATATTACTCCAGTCTGATAAGTAATGGTCCCAATTATAATTGGCACTGAACTCTGCCATTCTTCCTTCTCTTTGAAAATTCATACGGATATTAATGACTCTAGCCAAATTACATTTTCCTATAATCCTGACCTTTCCTATTTTATCATATTACCATTAGGCATTATGGATATCTCACTCTTCTCAAATGACACAAAAGAACTTTGATCATAAAACATAATGAAGTTAACTTTCACTTTCCACCTATTACAGTTAGAAAATACTAACAAGTAAATAACTACAATAAATGGTGGATATCATAATTAACATAGACAGACAAGAAGACTTGATCCCAGAGATGAAAGAACACCTTAGAAGAATTAGAATGGAAATTCTGTCCAATGCAATCTGTCCTTTCTCCACGCAACATGGTGTGGAGTATTGATGTGGTCCAAGAACAATGATTATACAATGCCTATACTAATGTTTATATCTCTGGGAACTCCATCTCTGTTTTCTTTTCATTAAAAATGACTTGCAAAAATGCCATCACATTACACATACTCCACGTGAGTGACCTCTTGAAATCATACTCAAAGGGAGCCCTGTCCAAAAGGAAGGTAAACCAATATGTAACCATGCACAGAAAGCGCACACCTGGCATTACTCATAATAGAATCTCTGGCCTAGTTTACTTTTCCCTTTAGTGATTCCTTTAGAGATGTAAACGACCCACATAGACTTGATTAGCTTGAGATTGGCACCTTTGTCTGTTACATCTGCCCTTTCCCCAGATCTGGACTGAGCCTGTATAATAAAGATTGCAGAGGGGGACCAGGAGAGATAGCATGGAGGTAAGGCATTTGCCTTGCATAAAGAAGGACGATGGTTCGAATCCCAGCATCCCATATGAACCTGTTAGGAGCAATTTCTGAGCGTAGAGCCAGGAGTAACTCCTGAGTATTGGCGGGTGTGACCCAAAAAATGGAGTATCTTGGCTAAATGCAAAGCAAGCACCCTATCTGCTATACTATCTCTCTGATCTCACAGTCTACCTTTTTATTCTATAAACTTTATTCCAAAGGACCGTAGCTCATATGCTCTCTATCTATAGTGTTAAATGCCTAGTGACAAAGAATAAGTTGAAAATATAAATGCATACATAAAACAAAAGAAGGGGCAGAGCAAGCTTTTTTTTTTTCCCCAAAAAAAGCTTTTGGATTGTTGTGTGGGCAACAACAAAATATACATTTTGTTATTATTATATAATCATTTCCCCCCACTTACCCTCAGTGACTTTAGGTAAAATCAAGAAGGGTAAGATAAAATCACTAGCTTCAAAAAGTTACTCTGTTCGTTTCTGATCAAATTGTCACATATATGTTTTACACTTAGATTCCAGGTTCTCTGATGCATAGGCAACAAGATGAACAAGACAACGAAAGCCTGACCCCTACCTCAATGAATTTAAAACCCTACTAGTATGTAACCAAAGAGCAATTACACTCTAAGAGAAAAATCATGCTCAATTAGAAATAAACGTTCTGAATATATACTACCACTAATTCTGATTGAGAATGGAAAGATGTTTGTTTGCTTATTTGTATTTTTAAAAGACTGTTAGTTAAATATTCAACTAACTAGAATAATCATAAGAAAGCAATAATATTTAACTATAGAAAGAAACAAGAGGTGAATTGGCTTAAGACATTAAGGAAAACTTTCAGGAAGGCAACAATGTTTGTGCTAAGAGTTAAAGAGTATAGAAATAACTACACAGAGAACTACCCTAATCATGTGAATGAATGAGGGAACTGGAAAGCCTGTCTGGAGTACAGGTGGGGGTGGGTTGGGAGGGAGGGAGATTTGGGACATTGGTTATGGGAATGTTGCACTAGTGAAGGGAGTGTTCCTTACATGACGGAAACCTAATCACAACCATATATGTAATCAAGATGTTTAAATAAAGAAAAAATAGTTAAAAGAGTAGCTATGTTATTTAGAAGACAATGTGACAAGGTCACAACAAGGAAAGGGAGTGAATGTAAAAGATGAGATATGTAAAAGATCAGGGGAAGAGTCATCCTGTGCCCTGCATTTTAAAAGCACTCATTAAGTCTGTGTTGGCAATGGGGTTTGGGAGGCATTCATTGCATGCAATTCTAAAACCTTTACTCATAATTTATTATGCACCACCACCTTATAAAGTGATTCATAAGATGGTTTCTCTTCCTCAAAAATTTAGAATTAGGAGACCAAGGGAATGAAACAAGTAGTAGGGTATATGCCTTCCTGTCCCTGTGATTTCACACCCAGCACCACACAGCTGCTTATCAGTGTTGAGTGTAGAGTTGATACCAATGGCCCTGTCATTCAGCTGTCAAACCTGGTTCATCCTGAACCACCAGTCACAGCCCCTGAATCAATTAAGCACCACTTAGGAATCCCCTAATACAGCTAGATCTGTGGGAAAGAAGAATTAAAAGTTGATAGCTGAAACATGCATAAATAAATGCCAGTAACTAGGACACTTGCTCTACAGATCTAGTTAAAGTAAAAATATAAAGGTCCTATTCAATTGCAGGCAGATTAAGGGAAGGCTGGACTAAAGGTGTGATATTTGAACACTGGATATGGCTTCATGGTAGAATAACTGCTTTGCAAGAGACAAGCAATCCCCAAAACCATCCCACATGCCAAGTATGATTTCAGGACTGTTTTTTGGCATCACTCTTGTCATAATGAAGGACGCAATTTCATACACACCAAAATGAAAGTCTACAGCCCTCTGACACAATAACAAAGGAGAAAATAAATAAGGAAATTATTAAACTAAAAAAATTAAGTAGAGAGTGGGAGAGATAGTATACTGGGTAAGATATTTGCCTTGTACATGGTTGATCTGGGTTCATTTCTTGATACCCCAAGATCACAGGAAAGGTCCCTGAGCACAGAGACAGGAGGAAGACCTCAGAAAGGTCCTATTTATCCCCAAAATAAAAGTTTTTCAATAAATATGATATTTGAACTGGGCTTTGCAAATGGATTAAATTTAGTCGAAATACATGACTTTCAAAGGGAGTGTATGCAAAAAAGAAATACAAGAAATAGAAAATTAGGAAATGGACAGTTACGGACTGTTTTATTTATTTGTTTGTTTTAAGACTTGAGGATCTTGATCATATCTAACAGTGTTAAAACATTCTTCCTGGATCTCTGCTCAGGAATGACACCAGATTGTACTCTGACAGTATGAGATAATGACAATCAAACCTAGATCTGCTATATGAAAGGCCTGTGCCTTTCCTCCTGTAATGAATCCTCATTACTGCTTTAAAAAAAGACTCTAAATGGACTGAACTGGAGATGTAAGCCACGGTCACAAAGGAGATATTTATACAAATCATATAAATGCTATGACTTCTTATATAAATTGGACATCACCAAAATTTTTACACGCAAGGTAATATGATAGAATTTTCTTTTTCTTAATCTAGAATGGAGAATAGGCTGAAGAAGTTAAGAGGAGTTTGCTGGGGCGCAGGAGATAGCATGGAGGTAAGGCGTTTGCCTTTCATGCAAAAGGTCATCGGTTCGAATCCTGGTGCCCCATATGGTCTCCCGTGCCTGCCAGGAGCAATTTCTGAGCATGGAGCCGGGAGTAACCCCTGAGCACTGCCGGGTGTGACCCAAAAACCACACACACACAAAAAAAAGAGGAGTTTGCTGCTGGTGGAGTAATGACAATGAGCGGTGGAGAAAAGACAGTTACCTGAATTTATTGATTGTGACTTTGGAAGGTAACAAAAGCTATGGTATAGAGAATGTTTCAGAAGTAGAACCAATATGATGCGATGTCCAACTAACTTAGTCGAAGGAGGTTAGTAAGGATGGTTACTTGTTTCTGGATTGAATCAATAGATAAATAACAAGGGATGAAACTAAGATAGAATATGCACTGATAACATGGAGAATGCTATTGCTGCCAAGTGAAAATACTATATATAAGTACAAAGCAATCCATTCTAGCTTTTGATGACACCCATCTATCATAAAAACTGGCCATGTCTCCACTTCTATTATTTACTTTGTGTTTGTTCTGATATAAAAGTGCAGTCAATCTTGACATCCATCCCCATTTCTGACTTGGCCCTACCTCCCACTTTTGATGGTCATGACAATCTGGGTCAGATTAAAGCGAATTAATCAAGTTTTGTCTGCCAACTTAACATCTCTGTAGGAAGTTAATTGACCTTACTTCTGACACAAGCCCACATGACAGACGAGAAGTGAAGGAAGAAGGAAGCTAGCTGGCAGTCTCGTGATGTAAACCATTAGGTGATGTTCTCCTGTAAAAAAAATGTCTGGACAAAGGGAAATCTGTGAAGTAAATCTGTGGAGAAGGTCAATGGGGTTAACAGGTGTCTGAGAATAAGGGGAGTGAGGCTTGCAGCTAAAGCTGTCATGGCAACCACGGTGAGACATTTGGACTCAGAAGAGACAGAAAAAGCAGAAAGGAGAACCTTTCTCTGCTTTAGGGAAAAGTGAGAGAGGGCCCAAAGCAAGACTAAAATGAACACCCTGGATCTACAGTCACAAGTCTGACTTGTGCCTGGTATCATGGATAGACACATGATTTAAATAACCTGATTTGTACTCCTTAATCCACCATAATGTTTGAATGACTTTAGTCCCTTCTTACCCACTGGACAAAATTAAATATCAAACCTGACTTCCTCCTGGAGGACAAATTTAGTTTGGTCACCACAACCTTTGTTCCAAGATTGCATTTCTTTATTGCTCACTGTTTCAAGCCAGGCCCTAGAAGGAGTCCCTGTGACATCAATCAACTTAAAACCACTTGATGATATCATGAGCACTCAATAAATGGATTTAAGATTTGTTTATCACTGGACATTGACAGTCAATTTATCCAATGGCAATGGAAGAAAAACTTTGGAGACCATATTTCTTTATAGCTGTGTTGTCAGAAACACCAACTAATACACTTAACCAAAAAATTTTATGTGCTTTGTGCTACACGTAATTATTTTATATGTAAACTCTCAGAATCTTTATATTAGTTGTTCAATAATAAAACCATCAAAAGCAACATACTGCCTTTATATGACATCAAGATTGTTCCTTGCTTGTTCTATAGCTAAAGAAAAATAAACGAAGTGCCAACAATCCCCAAGCTGTCAAGAACACCTCAGAAACAGTGCTAGATTCAGACCCTAAGGCTCTTGCCACTATTCAGTTTCTGAAGTCAAGCACTGCTTTTTGATACTTTTTGATGAATTGAAGCTGGGGCTAGGGGATGTGGATCGTGTGGATCTGGTCCTCACAGAAGGTTAGTGAAACAGTCCTTCGGTGCTGATGTAGACAATAGACATTCAAATCCCAGAACGCATGTGCTCACGTAGTACACCAGTTTGATGTGAGTTCGAACTAACAAATGTCACAGAAGAAAATAAGCCATCTCTAGTACAAAGGAAAAGTTTGGGGATGCCCAGAAAACATGAGCAGCTAAAAACCTAGGCCATGTGGTTCAAATCCCATTTCATTAATTTTTCTCTTTGATTTCTGTGCTCTCAGTGAGGATAAACTGTGGTCTTGTTCATGTGAATTGTGGCCATCTAATAGGCATAATCTTCTGAGCATGCTCAAGGGCTATTCCCATTACAACCCCACACACACAAAATAAACCCCATATCAAAGAGTTCATTAAACTCATTATCCCCAGCACATTTCCCAAGCTAAATATGTATCTGGGCTTTTGGAAAATAATTTTTGTTAAATGCTTTAAACACACCAAGTCCTCTCTAACAATTATTTTTTATTTTATTGAGACCTTTGTGAATTACAGGTCTTTCACAATTGTATTAGCACATAGTGACAGTGAATGAGGGCCATTCCAACTGCCGGTGTTGACCTCCCACTACAACAGTTTCCAGTATGTGTTCCATACCTCCACCCTTAGCCCTCTGGATTTTACTAAAACAATATTTTATTTAAGCCACACATTTTTTAATGCACAGGAATACAGTAGCTTCACTTACTGCTCTCTGTGAGGTTTCTCTCCTCCAAAGACAAAGAAGCTTCATTCCAGATCTTTACAGAAAGTAAAGGCCCCAAGAATGAGCCTTGCCCTGCGATTAACTTTCAGACATCACCAAAGAGTAAACTAAATGAAGACTGTTTCTAGCAACAGTCTTTGCTACCTGCCTAGCAAGCTTAATCCTTTGCTTCTTACGCAAATAACTAAATTCCTTAGTCTGGTTTCTTACTTTGGGGTGATCCATTGCAAAGTAAACCCTATTCCATAAGACATTTGAGTTCAACTCCATTAAGCCTTTCTGTCTGCATCAGTTCTTTGAACTCCCAGGAGAATGGCTCTAGGCTTATTATCATAGTTAGAGAAGAAAAGCAAAAACCAGAGAAAAATGTCAATGACCTCTTGAGACATGGAACGGCCATATTGTGGGTTCTACCAATTCTTTTGGGAATAAATGCAGACCACCCAACTGGACAAGCAAATGGAAGTTCAGAAGTCTAGCAAAGGCTCAAAGGCATGAAAAAGACTAATAAAATATTTTATTTTCAGGTTTCAGGTATGTTCTGATTGGAGGTTTTTAACATTAAAAAAAAAAGCCCTGTATATAGGTTAATTAAAAGAAGATGCCATAGTATGTAAATTTAACTTTTCCTGATTGGCCCTAATTTAGAATTGTTCCAAATTTTAAAAAATATAGAAAAATTCAATTCCCTCTAACAAGAAGCAATCATTTATTTTACCCTCTTACATAGATTTTAAAGGGTCTGTGGTAACCAATGAGCTCCTTAGAGGAAATAGAGAATTTGGTGTGGTAGTTTTTCATTTGTTGTTAAATGGTGATCTCTTTGACTGGACTGTTTCTTGGCTAAGAGGTATCTTCTTCCCCCTTGAATTGGGGATGGAAAGTAAGGTAACATCCTGTCAAGGAATTATTGAGCCTTTTATTTTGCATCTAGCCACCTGAGCTATTTAAGTGTTCTATACAATAATTTTCACATTACCAACAAAGTTTTGCAATAATACTTATGTTACTATTTTTGGTTTCCTTGACTGGTTGTAAATTAGTTTTGTTTCCTGGTTGTTAGCAAGAGTAGATGGTTTCTGGGACTGTGGTTGTAGTTTAGAGGATTAGTTTTTATCTATAATATATTTATTGTTTATTTGTATACTCAGACTCTTCTCAAAATAAGGCATGTAATTATGCTTGAGAAATAGAATACGTTTTTAAGGGAAAATATAAAAAATAAAAACCACGTTGCAAAGATGGGAATACAGGCTGCCAATAGCTGAGGCTGTTAAAGTCAATTCACAAGTTTCTCTGATACACTAATCCTTTGAGCTTTAAGAACAGAAAGGAGGGGCCCAGGAGATAGCATGGAGGTAAGGCGTTTGCCTTTCATGCAAAAAGGTCATTGGTTCGAATCCCGGTGCCCCATATGGTCCCCTGTGCCTGCCAGGAGCAATTTCTGAGCATGGAACCAGGAGTAACCCCTGAGCACTGCTGGGTGTGACTCAAAAAAAAAAAAAAAAAGAACAGAAAGGAGTCAAGCATGAGTCCAAGTAAATCACTTGCTTTACATATAACTGACTTGGCATCGACTCCTGGAACCATATATGCTCCCTGAGCCCTGTGAGGAGTGATCACTATCACTGGGTATGGTTCAAAATAAATAACAACAACAACAAAGCCAATAAAATATAATGAAGAAAAATAGAACTAACAACTTAGTTTCTATTGGATTCCTTGAAAGATACCTAAACAGAAAAATGAACTAGATAGCAATATTGGAAGTAGGAAGACTTAGATTGCAAATAATAATTTGGAGGATAATCAAAGAAATGTCTTACTTTGGCTATTTTAGTTTTTGTTTGTTTGTTTGCTTGTTTGTTTGCTTTTTTTGGCCATAACCTGTGATGCTCAGGGGTTGTTACTCCTGACTATGTGCTCAGAAATCGCTTCTGGCTTGGAGGACCATATGGGATGCTGAGGATCAAATCAAGGTCTGTTCTGGATCACAGCATGCAAGGCAAATGCCCTACCACTGAGCTATAGCTACTGCCTCTTACTTTGGCTATTCTAGCAAATCCCATTGATTTGATAGATAGTAATCTATGCATCACGGGACTGGAAGCTAGAAGTCCTAAGCCACCTCTCAGCATGGTCTGTTCCTTGTGAGTTCTCACTTTCTGATTTGCAGATTTTCCATTATTCCTTCACATGACAGAAAGAGAAGTAGAGATCCCTCTAAGGTTCAGTATCTTTTATTTTAGCATGATAGCAGCTTGTAGAACAGAAGTCCAATGTTTAATATAAATTTATAGGTACATGATCTCTGTCTGGTCAACCTGCTTGCTCCACTCCTACCATAATCTCACCTCTTAGAGAGATGGTACACTCCATCCCAGAAAAGTCTTTATTTTTATTTTTTTAATTATTTTTTTGGTTTTTGGGTCATATCCGGCAGCGCTCAGGGATTACTCCTGGCTCTATGCTCAGAAATCTCCCTGGCAGGCACGGGAGACCATATGGGATGCCGGGATTCGAACCACTGACCTTCTGCATGAAAGGCAAACACCTTACCTGCATGCTATCTCTCCGGCTCCCACCAGCAAAGTCTTTGAATAGATCATTTCTTCTCCTGATATATTAAACTTTGCCATCCCTAACATAAGCATTTTCTGATTCTGCTTAAAAATAAAGAACTCTTTGTCTTAAATAAAGTTCCCAAAACACACAGTACCCCACAACATCTCCTGCATACTCTGAATGCAATTCTTTTTAATCAAAACACTTCTAAGATTGTTTGTTCTGCTTTCTATCTATAAAAAAGTATTGGCTCCTTGAAGGTTATCATTAACTCAGAAGATAGTCACTTGATATTTTTGTTTTGTTTTGGGACCACAGCTAGTGGTGCTAGAGGTTACTCCTGGCTCTGCCTTCAGCAATTACTCCTGGCATGCTTGGGGAACCACAAGGAATGCTGGACATCAAACCCGTGTGGCTAAATGAAAGGCAAATGTCCTACCCATTGCGCTATTGTTCCAGTTCTTCACTTAATATTTTTTAAATGACAGATCATTGGACAAGCTCCAGGAAACATACATTGTCTTTTTACAGATATGTAAGCTCTCAACAAAATCAAAATCTTGTTCTAGGATTCTAATTCAATTTTGAATCACGCAAATCCTAATTCTAACCCACTAATTTATTAACATGTATGTATTTCCTGCTAGTTGTCATTTATTAAAAACAGAGTTTTTATTTTATCCACCTCTGAAAGTCTACACCTGCATTATAGGAGCAGACTATCACGTTAGAAACATTGATTAAAAGGAGTTACAGAGAATTGAATTTTATAGATTTGAGCTGAAGAGATCAAGCATGCAAACCGTTGGGAATATGTTCAGGTTTATATTGGGAATTCAATATTTAGTGTTTGGAATAGCAAGTTTCCCTCCCCCTCTGTCTTTTATTGTTGTAGTTTCTATTTTCAAAGAACGTAACATTACATCCACACTTATAATGAGTTGGCGTTAGCAGACCTCAACCTCTCTGATGGAGAGGAAATTCAGCCCATTATGAAGTAATAGTAACTGTGTGGATGCTTTCAGCATAAGAGTCAGTGCACTTATGGGAAGTAAAGACTGCAGGCAATTTTGGTGAAATGAGAGATGCCTACAAACCACCAACCCTTATTCTCTTGTAGGGTTGCCCCAAATGAAAACCACACCTCAGGAAATGGAAAGCCAGTAATACTGCTTCTGATGGGCTACAGATGAGACAAATTTTGCTCTTATTAAGTATCATAAACAAATTACTTAGTAATACCAGAAACCAAGCCATAGATGCAATCATAAAATAAACAGGCATTAATGACAGAGCCCACAGACCAACTGATTCTTTCGACAAATGTGGATTACCTGGTGGTTGCCCCCACATGCTTCAAGAATACTCAAGTCAATAATAATATTGATAAAATAATAAAGAGTCATGTTCATAATTAACTGTCAGTGCTGCGGTTTATGAAGTTCATGAAGACATTCGCATTCACTCTCTTAGCTAGAAGTATGAGACGGATGGTGATGACCATACCATAACAGTGCAGACTTAGGATGGCCTGACAGACCAAATGCTTCATAATGAGGTGATGAAGTCAAGACTTCACCCTTGAAATCCTGAAATAAAACACTGCTACAGGATAAACCACCATCACACATGGGTTGGCTGTCCTCCAGATTTAGAACTGTAGTAGGCTTAATTACAGATCAAAGGGCATGGCTACAATGAAGGCTTAATTGGGACCATGAATACATCTAACCAATCAAAGGTTGGAAGCCAATAACCATATGGCAATACTTTAAAATAAAGCATATAGGGAAGTTCAATGCTAATGAGCCTAGACATGCCCTAACTTTTGCCTTCCCAAGGCCAAATCAGTTGTTCAAGCTCTGATTATTTGTTGCACTAGAATTCTTTCAATAAGTCATTGTTTCTGTTTAAGTCCACATGCACGTTTTTATAAAGTGAATTGCTGAGGGAACTCAAAGATATATAAAAATAAATATATATAAATGTGATATATCATCATTCTCAGGCATTTTTAACACATCTTGTAACTTCTATTAGAAAATTTCTCATTCCTTCTTTCTTTACTACATTTGGAGTTATTGTTTCAACTTGAATTTTCATCCTTTTTAGCTTAAACAACTACAGTAACTATTTCTGAAAAAGAATATTAACTTACTGGGCCTGAACCCCCCAACAAAATGGCTTTGAATAATTATATTCCTCAGTCACATCATTTGAATTACTGCATTAAGTAAAGTTCCACTCTCAGGTATTTTATCCCTTTGAATACATAAAAAATTGTTAAAATTTCTTGGATTTGGTATAAATTTTATAAAGTGATTCTTTTCATCCTCAGTGTCTATTAATTTTATATAGATCAGCATATTTTAAAATGATTTTCCCTATTGTTTTTTTTCTATTGGGGGCTTATTCCCCTATAAGTCTCTATATAGAAGGTAAAATAAATGGATAAAAGAATGAAACAATTTTTCTCAGATATTTAACTTACCTTCAGTAGATAAAATATTATAGTTGTACATTAAAATAAATTTCATCTATTGGTCTTTATATTAATTAGCTCAACAATGATATAATGATATATTTATATAGGACAATAGAATATTATACTTACGAAACTGGAACAGCAGGTAGGGTGTTTTGCATGCGGCATACAGTTCCCCACAAGGATCTATCCCTTAGTATAGAGCAAGGAATAAGTCTTAAGCACCACTAGGTGTGATTAAAGCAATCAAGCAGATAAATAAATATTGAATTAGGAAATGGAAAAATAACTCAGCAGGTAGGGTGCTTACCTTACATCTGGTCAACACAGCACCCTATATGGTCCTCGACCTAGCAATGAGTGCAGAGCCAGAAGCAAGCCCTAATTACCACCAGGAATGCCCACCAATCACCCTCAAAAATAGTATTTTGGGGACAGAGAGATAAAGAGATAAAGTAGCAGATATGATATTTGTGAGTGGCTCACGTCTGATATACAATTCTCTAATTCCTGCCAAGAAGGAATTCCTCACTGAGTAAATCTGAGCACATCTGGATGTGGCCAAAAAACCCAAAATAAAATAAAATAAAATAAAATATTTAATTTAAATTTAGAGAAAAGTATCCTAACTAGAGACAGTAATAATTTGTGTCTCAGTTAGGGTATTTGCCGTTTTTGTGGGTAATGAAGTTATAATACTTGACACATTAAGAATGACAACAAAGAAAAAATTATATATATATATATATATGTATATTTATTGATTGATTTTTTTTGACGTCCTTATTTTGGTGTAGATATTGAAGTTGATCCCTCCTTTTGTATTTCATATTATTTTACTTATCTTTCTCTCTCTCTCTCTTTTTTTTTTTTTTTGCACTCCAGCATGATTTGAATTCAGAACTGAGACTATTGCGTGGTGCTTGTCTTTATTGTTGTAGGGCTCACTGGATATCTAATTTGACACTCATTTTTGTATTGTTATGGTGTTTCTATTACATTTTTCATGTCCTCAAACTGAGGCTGATAGCCACTAGAAAGACTCCACCCATTTCCAGAATATCTTTATTTTATTTTATTATTAATTCTTTTTTTTTTTTTTTTGCTTAATCTTTACCCCACTCTATGGCTTTTCTTTCCCTCAAACAAAACCACATAACTCAATTTATCTAGCTTAGCCTCTCAAATAGAGGGAGAAACAGGGGAGGGCACCAGGACCAAACAAATGTATGATCACCAATAGTAAGCTAGTCAAAGAGGGGACCACCTACTCTAGCAGCCTGGGGGTGATGGTGGAGGATATGGGATGCAGAAAGGGAATGGGGAAGGTGGGAGGGCAAACCTGGTGGTGGGTATTCCCCTGATTCAATGTTAATATGTACCTAAAATACTAATGTGAAAGATATGTA
>PVKC010002039.1:0-45893 GCA_004027635.1 Crocidura indochinensis | reverse complement strand
AGAGTACTTGCTCTAGCCGGTTTTCAGTCTAATGGAATGTTCCTGGGTGTTTCAGCCCTAGGATGGACTTCTGGGAGAGCGAGTCTTTTTTGGGGACCAGTTTGGTCCACTCCCACAAAGTCCAGAACAGCAAAGGACAAAGAAACACAAAGAAAAGACAAGACTCACAGTTCTTAGGAGTTGGCCCTACTGGGCAGGCGTCGAGTTACTGATTCTTTATAAGGATTCATCAGTAGAAATAATTTAGGTCCTCCTTCTCTAAGATGTGGTCTTGGGCATTGCTGGAACCCATCCACTGATAAATAGACCTGAAGTAGGAGCGCCACAAAGATTAAGAAAATAAACAGACAAAATAGAGAAAAGCAAGGGGTCAATGAAGGTCCTCTCTGAACTATGCTGAAGGCATAATGAATTACTAGATTTATATATATTCATATACATTTTATGACAGTACCTCCTAACACATTACTCTTTTATTGGATAAAATAAAATTATTTCAAAACGATGTACAACAGAGGAAGTTATATTCCTAATGAGACATATCATCATTACATACAAACTTATGTGAATTATGTCTCCAAAATAATCCTTCCTTCTTTTAATGGGTGAAAATTAAATTGAAGAAATATTACAATACACATTGGGTCAACTGGCCTCTTAAGCACTTGCTTTGCAGCTGTCTATCTTTTTATGTTTCTCATAGACAGTTAACAGTGAGATGACTGAACACCTGCTTCGCTCTGCTCTAAGACCTACTATTCAATATTCCATTGATCCATTTGAAGCAGTTAAATAATTAGTTTTGTAAATTTAAGCCAAAAAAATAAGATTTGAGAAGTAACTCCCCCAGGTTGTACCACTAACAGGCATAAAAATAGCATTGAGGGGCCCGGGAGATAGCATGGAGGTAAGGCTTTTGCCTTTCATGCAAAAGGTCATCGGTTCGAATCCCGGTGCCCCATATGGTTTCCCGTGCCTGCCAGGAGCAATTTCTGAGCATGGAGCCAGGAGTAACCCCTGAGCACTGCCGGGTGTGACCCAAAAACAAAACAAAACAAAACAAAAAACTAGCATTGAGCAAAGGCCCAAGGCTCACTTGAGGCTTCCTCCATGTCAGGAGCGCAGAGCATACATATATGCACTTCCCCCAATGCTGGCTTTGGTTTCATGTCTACCTCACTTAGGGCAAAAGTCATCTATCTCAGACACACTTGATGAGTCTCTGAGAAGCATAGTATTATCCTACTGAAGTGGGATAGGTTGGTAGTAGTTAGTAAGTGGGTAGATAGATGGGGTTAGAAGCTACCTCTAGAAAGAAATGTTTTCCTACACCCAGGACTGATGTTTTCCTAGAGAAACAGACACTTAACCTTATCATAAAGGAACTTTGAAACCGAACATTCTTTAGTCAAGGCAGAGGGAGTCATAAATCTAAGCATTTCTTGCCAATCAGGTCCTCTCTCCTAGGAATTATGCACACTATATCACTTTGTTGCTCAGTATTATAAAGCTGTTGGAATCACGTGAATTGAGAACTTAACTGAAAAGACCAGTAGTCTATTTTCTCTCTTCAAGAGATAAAGGTTTTTAGCATATTTTAAATTTTTGCAAATATGTATTTGAGGGTTAATTGAAACTATCAAACTATTTGAAAGGAATGAGAAGCGAGAGGTTTCTTGATTGTACTTGGAACCATTCTGGGTTCAAGATGATGCCGCAGTTGCTGTTTTTACTGAACAGGCACGCATGAAGTGTATCTATGTATGACTCTTGTGTTGAATTTTTTCGTACCAAAGGTAAAATGTTGACAGGTTGTTCTTTCTCTTTGCTTGTTTATTAAATACTTGATAACGTTGAGAAGCACATAATTGTGATACACTGTATTGCCTCTCAGTCTCTCTCCAATCCTCTTAGCTTGGGTTTGCTCAGAGGAGCAGCTCCTCAGGCAACTCTTGGCTGTTGAGAATTTTATTGAAAAGGTCGTGGTGAAAGAAGATCTCAGTAATGTCTATTTTTAAAACTGATCTTACTGGTTCATTGGCCAGCCTGGTGGGATGTTTTCCATCATTATTTAATTGACAATGGTTCTAAAAGTTTTGTGTCTCCACATGATCTTAGACCTCCTTTTAATGATTGTATCAACTTACCAGGTAGTAATTTTCTTAAGGCTCTGTCTCAGAGAACACTAACTAAATGTCATCATGTGTAGTATAGTGTTGACTTGCTTTAACTAGCCAGTTTTGTCTAGTTTTTCGTTTCTAGCAATCCGTGTAGGTGTCTTTCTGTAGAAGATGACTTTTCATGTTTTCTGAGTATTATTATTTTAGGGGTGGTATGCTTTATTCCCCCCCTTTTTTTTGGGGGGAGCATACCCGGTGATGCTTAGGGGTTACTCCTGGTTATGTGCTCAGAAATTGCTCCTGGCTTGGAGGACCATATAGAGAACGCCGGGGGATTAAACTGTGGTCTTTCTGTCCTAGGCTAGCACTGGCAAGGCAGAAGCCTTACCGCTTTGCATCACCTTTCCAGACCCTTTCCCCTTCCCTTTTGTCTGAAAAAAAAAATCAGTACAGAAGGTGAGGACAGGTGAGTGAGGGATACTGGTTTTGACTAGCATGTTTGGGATACATGTTTGGATAGGTGGGTTATAGGAGGGTTGTATTCTTTTTTATTGGTCTTGCTAATTACTGTTCATTAGCTGTATTACCTGCTCAGCAAAAGTGGTTTGATTTTTTGATTGCTGTTTTTTGTTCGTTTTTGTTTTAGAGTAGAACACATGACCAACTGGAGTGTTGTGAGGATTTATCCGTATTTTATTCTCTTTAATGTGGAATACTAATGTGGGATTCTGAGGGTAGAATATGCTGTGAGGGTAGAATGACTTAAGTTGAACGTATTTTAAAATAGATATGAGTAAGGAACAGGCACCAAAAGAAGATTCTGAAGGCAACAAGAACCAGCAGAAGATGGGGGAAAAGGGGTGTAAAGCAGATGTGGCAATGGTACAAAATTTGTGGTGGTACAAAATTTTCCAGTTAATGTAGAGAATGGAGGAACAAGAGGTACCCTCAACCTTTATAATTGGTTTTTGTTTGTGTTGGAGTCTTGTAGAGTATTTGAAATTCTACATGTTAGACTGCAGGCCACAAGCATGAGTAACAATGAACAGGTGAAGAACCAATTGGAAAATGTCTAAAAATTCCTGGGTGAATGAACAGGCTTCTGAATGTATTGATTCAGTCTAAAGAGAAGGCTGGGGAAGGTAGCAAAGAGATGTAGTATTGGCTACTTCAGCCTTAAAGCAAAGGTGCTCTCTCTTTGAAATTTTAAATTTGTTCCTATGCAACTTATTTTATTTTAGTTTAATCAAATAAACAACAGGGTTTCCATTAAAAAATACTAGCACTGAGCAAAGTCATTGTATATTTGAATGAAAATGTAATGTCCCCTTTACAATTAAAACCTTTTGTTTATTTTTAATAATAATGAATAGGTACATATCATTTATAACAAGTACCTCTCATATAATAACACTGGCTATGTAGCTTATTTTTTCTTACTTTTTTAATTTAAGCTTAATAAAAGCTTCAAATAAATCTCAAAAGGTTTGAAAGAATTTATACATCTTGCCAAATTTAACAGTCTACTCTGAACCTTCTGGGCAGTAAGTTTACAGCACAGATTGAGTCTTTTAAGATTCAAGAACCCTTGTATTTGACAAGCTGTAATATCCGGTATATAAGAAGAAAGACATGTAAAATCATTACTTGGACATCAAAGTATTTATAAGGACAGTCATATCAGGTAGTTTTGCACATATCTCATATGTTCTGTAAACACCTTTGAACAGCATGTGCAGTATTCTCATTTATTGCTGAACATTTTATCACTAGGTTTTTACATAAATATTATCCTTTAAATTCATGTATAATCAAATAGAGATAAATAATTACAGATGAGAAAGACATGTGTAGCTTATAAAGAAATCGTATGCATTTGTGAGAAAATGGTAGGGTGGAGTGTGTTGGGTGAGAGAGGGAGAGACAGAAAGGAAGAGAGAGGGAGTTAGAGAGTTGGGAGAGACATTTTGTAGAAAATAACAGAACATCTATTCGTCTATCACTGAGTGGTATTGATATATGTATAGTAATTTGATTTCAGCTACTTTTCATCTTAAACTTGTTGGTTTGACAAATTGGGCTTTGTGTTCTATGACAACAGCTTTTCTCAAGAGATTTCTGGTACTTTCTGATTCTGGTTCGGCTGGAAATACCACAAAAACAACTTTCCTTATGGTATTTTGGCACTTGGATTACCAGCACCAGATGGCACACAGAAGTGCAGAGGAAGCCCTGAATATGAATAATGATACATTTTTAAAAAATCATCCTTTTCTAACTTTATTGCATTTTAGATGATGCCCATGCCAATTTGCACTCTGATACAAACATGTGCATCCGTTCCCATTGGGGGGAGTTGACAGAAAGGGGTGCAGTGACTTTAAAGTAGTTTAGATTATAAAGTTCCAAGTCTTGATTTATCTTATGTAACAGAATTCCCACAATTCCTTAAAGTCTGAAAGCAAAATCCAAAGATATGATCTTCAGGAGAAAGAAGCAATGACACCAGAAACAGTTCTGAAGTTCACAATCAATGATTTTTAAACTATACCTAAGAACAATACTGAAAGTACCGGGAGTATTATATTTGGTTAAAGGTGCCAATCAATATTTTTTTATAGTCAGTAGAATGTAGACTGAGTTCCCTAAAATAAACGCAATTTTGATCTTAGATGGGTTGTGTTGATTTTACACAAAACAATCTAAATTATTACACTGCAGTTTGCTATTGTTCTTATTTGTCATGTTCCTTATTATTTCTACATTTGAGAATATGGGTTCTGGTACAGAAAAGAAATTCAAAGTAATCTAATTTTATTAAATATTTTATAAAAAATTTCACAGAAAACATATTTAAATTACCTTTTTTGATCCTCTGACAGAGATGTTAGGAAGAAATAAAGTAGCTTGTAGTTAGGAAATAAGATTTAAGAGACAATTAAAACAAAATAAAAATCAAGATTAAGTCTAGATAGTATAAATGTTCCCTGTAAAATGTGTTACCTATCATATTAGATTTACTAGATGTTAATACACTTGAAGCATGCTGAGGTAAATTAAATCAAGCAGATTTTTATGGTTTCTTTTGATATTGTGTATTAAAAATCTACAAAAGTATTATAAACAGGATAGGTTTTCCAATTGTTGTTTATAAACTTTTATTTCCCCCAAGAATCATCTTAAAAACTTAAAGGCATTTTACTTTTTTTCTTTTTAATTTTTCACTCCAGAAAGTGATTCACTGAGAGTGGGGGTGTACTGACTGTTTCTGGATGTGTGGCAACACTGGGTTTGAACTTGTGATATTATGATCCCAGGTGAATATGAAAAGGTCGCCAATCTTGCTAATCAAAATAAAAGCAAAGAAGATAAACCAACATTACTTTGCTGCATTTTGTTTTATTTTGTTTTGTCACACCTAGCAATGCTCAGGGTTACTCCTGCTTCTGCATGCTAGGATATTTTATCTGAAATGTCCCTTGATAATTATATTTGATATTATAGTAATATAATAATATAATATTTATATAATAATATTATATTATATGCTTCAATTATTTTTACTATATAATATATAAATGAAGTACAGATTCCTGCTTTTTTGTTTCTTACTTTTTAGTATGATGAAGAAAGGGTAAAGTCAATATTTTAATAATAATTGCATTTAAGGTAACTTAGGTGGTTACAGTAGTAATTACATTTATAATTTTGTACCCATCCTACAACAGAAGTGGTCAATGTCCTGCATCACTCTAAGTATCATATTTCAATAGCAAAAAGAGAAATTACTAGATATATTTTAAGTAATAATTTTTGTGACTAAAGAATTTTTTAATTAACATTAAAAGTGAATGTCTAGAGGGAAATAAGGGAGGTACCAAGACCAAACAGGTGTAGGACCACTACGTAGTTAGCTAGGCACAGAGGGGACCACTTATTCTGGCAGCCCTGGGGGTGAGGGAGGAGGATATGGGAGGGAGGATGGGAACAGAGATAGAGGGAGGGCAATTCGATGATGGGAATTTCCCTGATTTTATGTTAATATGTACCTAAAATATTGTCAATGATATATAGGCCACTATGATTAAAATAAAATTTATATTAAAAAAATGAATGTCTAAAGAGAAAGACATTATTTTAAAATGTTACTTCAGTTTTGTATCTCAGAGAGTTATATTATTAAATATACTTTTGATAATCTCTATTTCATATAATCAGAATCAGGTGCCATTTCCATTGCTGTTTTAATACAGTAGATATTTTAATAAAAGCATATGCAAAATGTAATTAATAATAAAATGATTTCATCATTTTTGAAGGGTCTCCACAATAGTGTTCAGAGGATCCATGGATGCCTCTGGTAGTTATTAGACATTAGAAATGTGGTACATTTCCATGATACAAAGATGCATTGAAAGATGTAGAGAACTCTTTATTTAAAATAAAGCTAACTTTTCATTCAAATTTAATTTAGTTTAATAAAAATTAAATTAAATAAATAATTAAAGTATTAGAGTCTTTGCAAAATGTTAAACTCAATCCAAAACAAATGAGAAATTTTCAATACTAATTAACAATAATTTATGTGATACAATAATATATAACATTACTTAAGAACTTCTTGACTATACCATCATATGTTCAAGTTTACATAGTGAGGCAAGATAATTAGGAGTTTCACACTATCTTTTTGAGAATGGATAATTGATTATAGTGGAGATAACTAAAATAGGGTTCTCATCTTCAAAATTACTTGTATTTTAGTCTCATATTTGTTTTGTTTTGTTTTGTTTTTGCAGAGAGCTATTTCATCCATGTTTCACTGCATCCTTGGCTCACATAAGATATCAATAACACTTTCTCCTACCAGCTGTGACAACAAAAATGTCTCCAATCATTGTTAATGCTACCTTGAGTAAAAGTTTTCCACAGTTGTTAAACCAGTTTTTATAATAAATTGTCTTCCAGGGCATTTATGTAAAAATGATTAATTAATAGAGTCAGGAAATGATTGCTAAGAGCTTTATTTCCTTTGGAAATTTTCAGAAAAGGAGACTCTTGAAATATGGTAAGTGTATATATTGCTGTTTACATTCAGCTTTCCAATTACTTTGGTTTCAAGACTTTGCTGTTCTATTTTATAAGTTCATCATTAGGCAATATAGATGTACCAATAGAGTTCTATAATAAGTCTTTAGAACATACAGAAAATGTTTTCTTTTCTAATTGACAGATTTTTTTATTTCCTAGGTTTATGAATAGTAATATGGACTTTTTATGCACGTCCTTTTAAATATTTTAAGGTCATAAATAAAACTAAAGTCAACATCCAGTAGTCAACTTTGATCACATCCACGTCAAAGTCCATGTTTTTTCATGAGACCTTTAAAGTCCTCTGTGGTCAAGACCTAGGTAACCTATAACTTCAATTCTTTCAGCAACTTGTCTTACAAATCACACTCTTAAAATGTTAGGGCACAGTTTACATCATGTCCTATGAAGCTATGAAGCATCATACTATGATACTTTTCTTTATGTAGCCCTTTTTTTATTTAACGTTTGTCTTATTTCCTGGCTATTTCCTTAACTGTCTTGCATTTCACTTCCATAATAGTTTTAATTAAATAATATTATTCTCCAGTCTTTATTTTATTACATGTCCTCAAAATATACATATATACATATATATTGAACAGATTGGTAGCACTTGATAAACATATGTGAACTGTATTGTGTTAAACAAAATGCATAATGTATATGCATATGAATACGAGTGTTACAGTTTTTTAAGAGAGAACATAAGTACACTTGAAAAATGGTTATATGACTATCATGCCTTTCATTTGCATAGACTTTTATAAAGCATTAAGAGCTTTTGACTTGTGTTTGAACATTTCCAATATAACACAGCTTAGAAAATTATTTTGTTTAGATGAGAAAGATGACATATAATCTAATTAAAAATAATTAAATCAAATAAGCAGATATATTAAGCCACTGATTTCACCTGAAATTGCTGAGCCATTTTAGAGCTATTAGCATTAAAATGTTAGGCATCACTTTTCTCTCTTTTTTCCACTTTTGAACTTAAATGTTGGCTATAGTTGAAAATACACATATATAGCAGCTGTGCTCATTTAAGCAGTTTTCCATTTTTGCTGTTTGTCTAGTGTATCGATTGAAATGTTTTTGTAAACCAAATTATTATCCAGCGGCCACTGGGACAAAACCCACCCATGGTTGTTTGTTTGAAACAGGACGTTTGGTGTAGGGAAGTTTATGGACAGCTTCTAAGAGGTGAACAAGGGTATGTGACTATTTTTCCATCTGTTCTTCTGTGATTTACACAGATTCCACGGAGATAGCGAAGAGCTGCTACATCTGACAGAACTCCCAGAGCTGCTCTCTAAACAGCAGGGGAGGCCACCTGCTACTCTCTAACTTATATTACATCAAAGCAGCCTGGATCAAGTACTGTGATTGGCTAAGTGCAGGTCTTCCAATATCAAATACCTTCATTCTCCCCTCAAAAGTAAAGGAGTGGCCTGAGCCATTGAATAATCACCCAACGAGGCTTGAAAAATTTGAGGTGTGAGGCTAAGACAAATATGTGATATTTTTTATCATTCACATATTAAAACATTTTCTTCTTAAACTTTCCTCAGATAACATATTTTACTTTTAGTAATTGCTTTTACTCATCATGGCATACTTGAAGTGTTGTGGCATGCCAAGAAAAACTTTGAAAAATAGAGGAGGGAAGAAAAGGTGAAAAGGGCTTTAAAACAATCTACTACTTCTTTTTAGTTTAGTTTTGTTTTGTTTTTGCTTTCAATTTTTATAAGAATCTGAATGGCTTATAAATCTCCTAATGCTCTTCATCACACATTAGTGATCAGAAACTAGATATAATTCCCCAATTCCTGTCCACAAGACCTGAGTAGGACCATATTGTAAGTTGAAGGGAGTTTCGCCCTAAGCCATGGATTGTGCAAGAATGAACTGCTGATGGGTTTGACTGATTGTAGACAGGTTGTGATGTGGTGTGGTGCATCTAAATGCAACTTACAATGTTTAATAAAAATATTTATTCTTTTAGTATTAAGAAAAGGAATCTGGATGATAAAAGTTAATGTTTCTAATTTATTCTATTTATTCCATTATCTTATATAAGGACTGGGATCATATTTGTAAAAACAAAAAACAAGGGGCCCGGGAGATAGCATGGAGGTAAGGCGTTTGCCTTTCATGCAAACGGTCATCAGTTCGAATCCTGGTGCCCCATATGGCCTCCTGTGCCTGCCAGGAGCAATTTCTGAGCATGGAGCCAGGAGTAACCCCTGAGCACTGCCGGGTGTGACCCAAAAACCAAAACAAAAAAAAAAAAACAAAAAACAAAAATGATAAAAAATAGATATAAAAACAAACAAAAAATGCAACAACAGAAACCTAAAACAAAAATCTTGAACACTGTAGTCATAAGAAAGTTGTAGGCCAGGACATCAGAATAATAGAAGTCAGTGTACTAAAACCCTTCTCTGTGCAGTTTCACTGCCCTGTCCCATCAATTCAGTAAGAGACTCCAGCTTTAAGCTTTAGAAATATCAAGAAAATCTTCCTTTCCAAAACACTGAGTTAGTTCATATTTTTGCTTTGACAATTCAATCAATTACAGCAAGAACTACAAGAGATATGAAATAAATGGAAAAAGTTTTCAGGCAGATAAGATATGTTAATGCGTGTGTAACATATGTCTTCCAGATTTATAACAAAAATGGTACATCCTAACTCTAATGTAATATTTATAATCAACCTTATTGTGATTTTTTTTCCCTGTTTTTATTTTAAAGGACCCACACTGATTTTCTGCCAGTGGTCTTAATGGGTTAGATTTAATTTTCAGCTCTGAACTAGAGCCACTAAGTACTAAGGATTTGAAGCACCTCTTAGTCTGGCACATAGCTGAAGGTTTTAAGAGTATTTCTGAATAACTTAATTAAAGAATTGAGATATTGGGACTGTGGAAACAATAAAATGGATAAAGCTCTTATTTTGCTTGCAGCAGGCCAGGGGATCAAACCCTCAGCCAGTCAGAAGTGATTGCAGTGCAGGGTCAGGAGTTAGCCTAGATTAAGTAAGAGAAAGGCTGGGTGTGACCTAAACTTCTGTCCTAAAAATAAAATTAAATAACCTAGGTCTCCACATCTCCACATGCATGATAAACATCTATGAGATGTTGTATTGGTAAGCTAGCTCCCCATCTGTAGAATTCTATCTCAACCTAGATATTTATAACATGTGTCTACTAAGAATTGAAATCCTAAGAGATAAGTCAGTGCACCTGCGGACCCCTAGCAGGAAATACAGCTTTGTCTATGTCACAAACTTTCCTCCGAATTCCTGAGCTGCCTTGGAACTGGCAGTGCTTGCCTCTGGCTGTATACCAGTCTAAAGAAGCTTTGGCAGAAAAGCCACAACAACTGAGGAGGCAAACGCTTTGAAAGTCCACTTGGCAGCATCACGTAGAACAAACTTGTATCCTACCTGTGCTGTAATCCAGTTTACATGCAGTTTCGTACAGACGCTATACATGGGAGGTTGAAATCAAAGGACCTCATCTTTACAGGAGAAGCAGCAGCAGAACTGCAAGAGAAACTCAAACTCAATATGCATGTAAAGAAACCTCATTTAAATTAGAGAGAAATCTGAAACACTAAATAGACAGCTCGTTATTGGACTTGGAAGGGGCCCACTTGGCAGCCTCTGAGAAAGTTGGATATAAGGAGTCAGAGGGATACAGGGTTAGTAATCGAAAAAGAGAAGGCTCAGAAGAGAGTTTTTAGATATTTGAAAAAATATCTGTGTTTTTGGAGAGCTTACAAAAGTGGAAGAAGGGAGTGGCTCTTTTTTTGCAACTGTTCCACCTGTAGCCGAAAGAACAGATGAGAATAAAAAGAAGTCAGAGGGCAAAGGGATCTGGAATTTCAAAATGATCACACATACAATATGTGGACTGCATCACTATAAATATGTACATATATTTACACATGCACTGAATTATAAGTACATATATTATTGTGAATTATATAAATATCCATAGGTATCCATAGGTACATATGCCCTGAATTATATATACAACTATATGTATATTGATATAAAAATCTATCTGTATATGCACACATAGAAAATAGAAAGAAGGAAATGAAGGTAGCAAATGAGCTGATATTTGTCTTGTAAATCAATAAAAAGCCATAAAACTATTATTTCTCAGTGCTAATCTTAATCGGATATATTTGAATTTCACATTACATGTTGATCATTTCAAGAAATAAATCAATTGAAATTATAAAAAATAAAATTTGCCCAGGGAAAACCAAGTCCATCAAGCATTTATAGAAACCCCTTTTCACTCAAATCACATATATGAATTTTAACTTCATACCAATGCCTGGACTTGAGGTCATGAATTCTTTAGCAAGGAAATAGTTGATTTCTGGATTAATTTCTTTCTTAGCAGTAGTCTCCTGCACCCCATGGAGATGCTCTGGAATGTTTGTTTATGCAAAGACTTCCTGCACCTGGGACAGCTTAGCTTGGGAGGGTGTGTGTGTGTGTGTGTGTGTGTGTGTGTGTGTGTGTGTGTGTGTGTGTGTGTGCTTAGAAGCTCACAAAAGGATAATGAGCAGGGGACATGTTCAGGAATCGAACTGGGTCAAGTGTTATCATTTCCAGCAGTTGGACTTATCTGCTCATGTTTCAGAGCATCTCCACCTCAAAATGACCCTCCGTCCTCTTTTGAAGGAAATGCTGTCACAACCTATTAGTCATGTAATGTTCCATGGGAATAAATGCAGTTAATATGGCAACGAGTCATTACTAGAAAAAAGGAAATGTTCTTTGCTTCTCTAATATTGCTACCCAGGAAATTGTCCTAATGCTATATTCAAACACATGCTCTGAGAAATGTCTAGAATACTTATTGTAATGTTGTCTATAATAGCAATACCTGGAAAACAAAATTGGTAACCAGCAGAAGGCTTAATGAGATTATATCCTCTGTATCAGAAAAGTATTAGCAGATAGGAGCTACAGAGATGCTACTAGTACAAACATTTCCAAAGTTAGGGAGGGAGGGAGGAGTTTCTGGGCCATCTAAATAATGTTCAAGGTTTACCTTTAACTCTGTGCTCAGGGATGATTTCAGGGGGGACTAAGGAACCAAAATAGTGTCCATTAATCAAATCTGGGTCAACTGAGAATATGATATGCATTATATCTACTGTATTATTGCTCTGACCCCCAAACTGTAATATTAAGGTGCACAAATTATATGTAACACTATGTGCATATAATGTATTCAGAAATTTTCTGTAAGAATCAACCATGATTTTAACTATTATTTCTCTGAGATGAGAAGTAAATTTAAATTTACATTATACACATTTTTTGTGCTTTAATTGTCTTTATCTATTTGTTTATTTGAGTCTGACCAGGATTAGGAGCTTGTGGGATGGGGAAAGCCATAACCTCCAATTCTGGTACCTTCAATATTCTCTCCAGTATGTGATGAAAGGTTTATTTTCACAAGCATCAACAGCCTTATAATACTTTCACAGACTCATTCGCTTTTTTAAAATTATTTTTTATATTTTGATTTTTAGATCACATCCGGCTTTGCTCAGTGGTTACTCCTGGCTCTGCTCTCAGAAATTGCCCCTGGCAGGCTAAGGGAATCATATGGGATGCTGGGAATGAAACCACCATCTGTCCTGGGTTGACCGCATACAAAGCAAATGCCCTACCGCTGTGTTATCACTCAGGCCCTTTATTTGCTTTCCTTTTATGCCAAATTAAGTCCAGAAAAGTGCTTGCTAACAACTCCTTTAATTCAGCATGCTACCAAACATTAGATAGCTAGATTTCAATTTTTTATGTGTCTCAATTTTTTTTACTATTTCAAAACTATTTTACAGTGTTTAGGAATTATCCCTAACTTTATGCTCATAGATCACTCCTGGCGGTGTCCAGATGTAGTGCCTGCCCTCCAGCTAGGGTCATCAGCATGCAAGGTGAGTGCCTGCATCTCTGTACTTTCCCTCTGGCCTCATGTGTCTGAATTGCTTTGCTCCAAATGCAAACTTGATTTTTACAAATGCGCTGTGATTCGTTAGAGAGAAAAATGCCAGTAGATTATGCTTTGAGTGAGTTACCACTGTCAACACTTGAACTCAGTTTACTTACATTTAGACTGAAGACAACTGTGCATGGGAATAATAAATACATATTGGTAATACCCCAGTCGTAGCCATAAAAGACCTCTGCCCCTTCATGAAGGCCCCTGGCTTACTGTTATTGACTGGCAGTTGGGTAGGGTGAGGGGGGTGTTAATAAAAACTGGAGCTTGTAAACTGCTGGCTGGTGCACTGTTGCTGTTTTCATATTTTCGATCCTATTGTCTCTCTTTGCTTGTTCCTCTTTCTATTCTTCAATCTGGACTTACCATGGTCCCCAAATCAGCTCTATCTCCCTCTTTCAGCCCAGGAGTTGCTAAAAAGGCCCTTGGCCTCTCTACCCTTCCCTGTTCTATTTATTAAATCAGGTTCTAAGAAAAACTTCAAAAAAGAGTTTTGCCAGCTCAGCCTCTGGCAGGCAAAGACCCTCTGGCAGATATCCTTTCATTCTTCTCAGAGATTCTTTTGAGGCCTATATTCCAAATAAAAGGGTTTTTCAATAATTCTCACCTGAGCACCACAAAAATTATTTCCAATTTCATTCGGAAGGTGTTAACCTGTTTTCTCCCACATGATAATTTTGAAAAAGTTAGAATTCTTAACCCTAGTATGCTTAAAGAGATAGATTTTTTTCACGTATATAAACTATGCTGCTAATAACTGAATCAAAGGTCAATGAACTTCCAGAGACAGAATATGATTGTCAGAATCATCTGACTGGTTAATATTGATTGTCAAGTGAAAAGGCAACCTATATAGAATATAGCTGTGTGGGATGCTCTCAGTACTTGCACAGTAACAAATTCCAGCATTCCAAATTTCCCTTCCTACATTCTTAATCTTTTATCACTTTGTTCCTCTCTCTACATCTCATTATCTAGATGATTTTCATCAGATCCAACATTCAAATAACTTTTCCTATAAAACATGTTTTCCTCAACCTAATTTTGACTGGATGGAAGAATATTTAATCTTATGGCATACACCCCATTTATTTAATTTTTACTTGAAACTCCCTTTGATATATTCTTGGGTTAACAGTTGAGAAATGATTCTATAGCTTAACAGATATTTTAGTCATAAAGTTTTATCTAGTCCAAGAAATAGTTCTTCTTATTTTTCTAGACTAGCGTCCTCAAAATCCACATTTATGCCTGCTTAGATTCTGGTTAATATATCATAGGCAGAAACTGTAGTTCCTCCTCCCCCCACTCTGTTTCTTCTATACTATATATAACCTAGCCCTGGCTTTCATATGATGTCACAACGGGTAGTTTGAGATTGATATTAAAGTGGACAAGCTTAATTCTGTAAGTCAGATGTCATAGCAAAAATTTTCAAAGCAGCAGGTGGTTGTTCTTTGACAGGAGGAAAAGAGATGATTATGTCAGTCCAGAGAATTTGAGAAAATTTAAGTTTAAGTATCAACTTCTCTTATATCCTCACATTACTCTTTACTTCGGCATAGATGACTGTCAAGAATGTGAATTCTCTCTTTTTAGCAACTCTGCCATCCTTTCGGTTGCATACTGATTTTGGCTTTTAGCACAGCAATGCCTAGCAATTACAGGAAAAGAAAATGTCCTTAAAAGTTATCGTTGAGGAAGAAAAATTGTCAAATTACTTGCTCTGTGTCAGGTGTTATTACTAAGATTTCTCAAGTAGTTAATATAGGCCAGTTAACTTCAGAATATGTATCATTATTCTTGCCCTCATATATTTTATGAATTTGCTATTATGTATCAAATTGCTTCACCTTTCTCCTACACTTTAGATGCATGTCTCCTCATTGTGATATGTGTCAAGGATAAAAGTTAGTCTATTCATACAGAGAAGTGTTTATTTCTATAACTAATCCAGTCTAAATCTGTTTCTAAGCATTTATTTTATACATTTGCTTTTTTATTTCTTTGTAGTCTACATTCTCTCAAAGAGAAACATGGAGCTCCACATTTTTATGATATTAACCTAATCTTTCAAACAAAAAGTAAGGAAATTATATAAAATAGGGAAGAAGAAAAAAGCCAATATCAGGATGTGATGACCTTAAATAAAAGCATTGAATTGGGGCCGGGCGGTGGTGCTGGAGGTAAGGTGCCTGCGCTAACCTAGGACGATCCCCCGGTTCCCCATATGGTCCCCCGTGCCTGCCAGGAGCAATTTCTGAGCATGGAGCCAGGAGTAACCCCTGAGCACTGCTGGGTGTGACCCCCCCCCAAAAAAAACAGCACTGAATTGCTTAATCTTATGACTCCATAATTGGAATGCTACAATAACTACAAGTCTGGACAAACAGCCCCAGAGTGTAAAAAAGGAAGAATTTTATATATTAGTTCTCAACTTCTACTGGACAAACATTCACCACATAGAACTTTAAGCTTCCATACTGTAAGATTCATATAAATAGATTTATTATATCCCACCTTGTCTTAAAACTTGAGGTCCACAATTATGGTGCCCAATCAATGCAATTTGTCTAGAATTGAAAGGTCCTAGAATGTCACTTTTGAAACTTTCATTGGTAGAAAAAGCAAGATAACACATGGAATCAAGATGAAATTCTTTCACAGCAATTGTTCGATAGTACAATCAGTTATGCAGACATGATTAGAAATCATAAATAATACAAATACAAATAAAATAATTAAAAAATAACAAATATTGGCAAAATAGCTAGTGCAAATAAACCTGAGAAAACTGTTCAGTAGGATATCACCTGACAGAATTAATAGCATCCTGATCTCTTCCTTACAGTATTGCAGTTCAAATTACAGTGTGATTTATGTACTTATAAGTGAAAACATTTGTGGATCTCAGGGCACAGATAATATATTTGCAACATTTTCACTAGTTTTACTCATTGTAGAAATACCAAAGAAACTAGAATCTCAAGAGTAAGTCTATCTTCTAAAGATAAGAACTTAGCCAGCCTAGGCCCACTAGAGGTGAGAAAGTTGAAGAAGAAGTGGCAGTCAGCATAGATTTCCTTTGGGAAACAAAGTGAACACCACTAATCTTAACTAGCATTCAAGATTTTATTGCTTTCATTTTTTGCTTTGTTTTGTTTTCTTTAGTTCTTTTAGAAACTAGATAGGGGGTTAAACTTGTAATCAAAGAAAATGCAATCTAAGTAAAAACAAGCTATAATTTTACTTGTCTGGTCTTCCAGCATTTTATATAAACTGCTTTATATAAACTGCTTTATAGTTGTCTGAAAATATTGAGAGAATAGGTGATTTAAAAAGAGTTTTCTTTGCTTCCAATAGAGCTTTATAATTTCAACAATAAAAATGTCACACTGATAGAAGATACTGTTTCAAGATGAGAACGATTTGGTATTTGATAACAAAAACAAAACAAGGGCTGCATGGTTGTGTTCAGAGATGAGTGACAAAACCAATTAATAATAATGATGATGATGATGATGATTATGATGATGATGATGATGATGATGATAATATGACCAAAATAAATGTGTTAAAATTCTTAGCCTTGGAACATGTGAATGTAACCCTACATTTTACAGTGAGGAGGAAGCTTGCCTTATATTGGACAAAACTATATTTGATACCCATCATTCCATGATCCCCCCAAACTGGCAGGTATAATTCTTAGGTAAAACCATGTGTCACCACTGAATATCACCAGATGTGACCCAAAAACAAAACAACATTAAAGAACAGGACTCGAGCTCAGAGTACTCAGAGTAATATAGATGCTAGCCAAGGAATGCCAATGATTACCACGACCACAGGAATTTAGGAGAGGAGCAAGGACAGTCTTTCCAGAACCCACAAAACAAAGTAGCCCTGCCAAAACTTTGATCTCAAATTTTAACCAGCCAACGAGTGTGATAAACTTTCTGTTGTTGTACGTCACCCAGGTATAATATTTGCTAGGACAACAGTAAGAAAGCTGTATAATCTAGACCATGAATATTCAAACATATTTGCTGTTAAGCATTGAGACAGTGGGGAAGGCAGGCCCCTCTGGATCTTCCTGGGGATGATGTACAAAGGGTACAAAATGCTTTGCATTTCTGAATTTTTTGGCACATGAAATTTTTGAAGAAGAAAAAAAACCTTTCCTTTACTCAACTTTTATCTAAGAAAAATTAGAACACTGTCACATATAGCTACATCTTGTGCAATTTATTATGATGGAAAACCAACCAGGCTGAGAAACTTAAATTTTTACTTATTGTTTCCTTAATGTGTAGAGCATCACACACACATTTACACACACACAAACATACACATGTATAAAGCTAATATATTTATTTTAAATAAATGTGTAGTTGAGTTATTCTGTGTTCAAATCATTTTTATTTTTGTGACTATCAATTAATTGACTTTTTCCCTTGTTGGCCTGAAAATAAAATTCTTAGGTATCAAATTAACAGAAGAATAAATTAAAGGTAAAAAATAATAGAGTATGACAGCCAAATGCAAATTAATGGAGCAAGGTATACCATACATAAAATTTAATTAACATTTGATTAAATATTTGAATAAAAAATTAAAACATACATAGAAGATAACATAGCACTGTTATATAGCATAAAAGTACACTGATATCAGAGACATGTTGGGAAATAATAGTCAAAACACAAAACAAAAACAAAATTAAACAATTGGGACTATATAGAAGTAAAAAATTTTTTTTCAAAAATATGTTATCACTAAAATTCAGCTAATAGAATGATAAAAATTATTTGCAAGTCACATACTTAGCAAGTGTTTGATATTCAGAATATACAAAGAACTCATATAACTCAACAACAATAAAACAAACAGCCCAAATAAAATGGGACAGAGGAGACTGGAGTGGTGACAGACCAAGGTACAATCCCCTGATGTCCCAGATGGTCTCCCAAGTCAGGAACGATTTCTGAGTGCATAGCCAGGAGTAACCCCTGAGCATCACAGGATGTGGCCCAAAAACCAAAAAAAAAAAAAAAAAGGAGGGGCTGGCAGAGAAGACTATAAACTTTTCAAATAGAAACATGTACGAGCCCAATAAAAACATAAAATTGTGTTCAGTATCTTAGTAAAATGCAAATTAAAATAACAATGAGCAACCACCTCATACCTGTAGAGATATTTCTTTTCAAAAAGTGAAGAAAAAGTAAATTTTGATGAACTCTGTAGAGATGATATACTCATAACATTACATCTAGAGATGTCTTCAAAAATTCAATTTTATAAAAAGATACACAGAAGAAAAGATAAACAAATTGTACTGCATCAAAATAAGAAGTTACTGAACTGCAAAAGAAATAATTACCAAAATTCAAAAAAAGGAATCACAGTCTGATAGTATTTTCCTACTAATTATTTGACAGTTATCAAATATATATATATATATATCATTTAGAAAACTAACAAGAAAAAAAATCTATCAAAAAACAAGAGAACAACAGACAATCTTACAGAATACATGTAGATGTTCACTAACTATATTAAAAATGCTTTATATCCAAGTTTATCAGGGAAATGAAAATTAAAACAAAAATGAATTATCATCTCACACAGTGAAACTGACACACATCAAAAGAGAATAAGAAGAACCACTGTTCTTGGGAAGTACAGAAAAAGAACACTTATCCAAGAATGATAGTAATGTAGACTCATTCACTTTTGGGGAAAATAATATCAAAACTTTTAAAATTAATAATAATTTTCTTTTTTTGGGGGGGGGGGTCACACCCGGCAGTGCTCAGGGGTTACTCCTGGCTCCATGCTCAGAAATTGCTCCTGGCAGGCACAGGGGACCATATGGGGCACCGGGATTCGAACTGATGACCTTTTGCATGAAAGGTAAACGCCCTACCTCCATGCTATCTCCTGGGCCCCTAATAATAATTTTCTATATGATGCAGTAATTCCACTTCTTGGTATCTACCACAAGAGTTCCCAAACTCTTTCCAAACAAAATATTTGTGTTCTTATGTTCATTGCAGCACAATTCATAATACTCAAAATCAGAAAAAAAAATTGTCAAAAAATGACTAAATAAAGAAACAAACACATAAAGACACACAGTGGAATAATGCTTTATAAGAATAGATTCAAAATCATGCAATTTGCTGCCACATGGAACTGCAAAGTTTAATGCTCAGTGAATTTAACCAGAGGGTCAAATACAAAATGATCTTTCTCATATGTGAATAAATTTAAAGAAGGATATAAGGAAGTAACTACTGCTCAAAGGCATTGGAGTCTACCAAAGGTCTATAGAACTGAGTATCCTATAGTGAATGGGAAGGATATTAAATTGGGGAGGAAGCACTGGGAAAATATTAGGGAAAGGAAGAGGGCACTGGGGAAGAGTGTGGTATTGGAATTCTGTACCAAGTAGATTCTAGCAGCAACAGTATTTTTATATAAATTACGATACTTTAAATTTAAAAAGAAATAAAAACTAGAAATTTTATATGTTTTAATTTTTATGTTAGGTTATTTACCAAAAAAATCAATGCAAAAAATTGAAGAGATATATTCATCCCCAGACATTTATCATATTACTTTACAACACTATCACAATAGTTAATAGTTATTTAGTCTACAACCCAATATTCACTTATGGTTAAGTAGATAAAGAATATGTGTATATGTGTGTGTGTGTGTTGAAATACACTCAGCTATAAAAAGAAAATATATTGTGCCATTCACAGCAACATAAATGGAGATGAAAATATGCTAATGAAGCAAGTCATCAGAAAAAATTTGAGCACCTTTTTAATTTTATTATGTGTGGAAAATTATGCAACTATAAAGGAAATGACAAGCACAACAAAGTGAAAATAAATCATTTGTCTATAAGGATGCAAGAGTGATTGCAGAAGAAATAATAATAATAATAATAATTAAGAAATAACACATTTATCCTTTCTCATGAGATAAACCATTAGCTTTTATATAGATAACCATAATCCCATGTCAATTTATTCAGTCCTTGAAACATATTTAAGCAAAAACTATGAAAGACATTTGAATCTAAGCAAAAATTCAATTGAGAGCTAGTTTTTTTGTTTCAGAGGAAAAACTCTTCCAGTGGGACCTTCACGTCAGCAGGGCAACATCAGAAGATGGATTTCTCAGTCACTGTATCTTTTAGTATCTGTTGAAGGAAGCAATGGAAATCGGTGCTAATCACTAAATTCTGGGAAAACTGTAATTTCCTTTCATAACAAAAAGGACAACAGTATAGTTGAGGTTACTTAGCTAAGGTTTAGTTTTAGACGCCATGTTAAAACCCACAATTTAGAAACTGAATGAAATGAGAAATAGTTTCTACAGAAACAGTACTTTCCCTAACTTGATTATATTTATAGAAATGTGCCACCACTAATTTCCTTGCTTTGTTATAGCAAGTTAGGGTTCCTCTCACAAGCAGATTCTCTTTTGTGTGTGTTTTTGTATTTTGCTTTTTGGGGTTTTCGGAGGAGGAGAAAAGGGGGAAGGTATACCTGGAGATATTTGGAATTTACTCCTGACTGTTCTCTGGAATCATTCCTGTACAATCTTAGGTGATCAAACCCAGGTGGGCCATGTGCCAAGGAAGCACCCTATCCAGTGTACTATGATTTCAGTCTCACAGTAGGTTCTTGATACTTTTTCCAGACCCAACTGAACTTCCTAGCCATCTTCCCCATTATATAGAGCATTTTTCTTCCCTGCATGCAGCAACACTATTGTAGTTTTGAGTATTTTTCCCAATGTAAATGAAGAGGCTGACATAAAGTTTTCAGGGCAAAATAAAATGCTTATGTACTGCCTTGTTTCCCAAGTTTAACATTACGAGAAAGTCACTTCAGCTCTTGAGCTTTCAAAGAATTGAGTGATGTCTACACTGATGAGGCACATCTGTTTAGTTAAAATATTCCATGATTGTGTATGGTCTCGCTTTTCTAACTGGGGTATGAAGCTATTATAATAGGACTCCTGTTAACAACAAAACCGGGTGCCATTCTTCACTCTGAAGGCGACATCTGTGATTCTCTATTCTTTTCTTGGTGTCTGCAGGGAAACACCTCAGCACCAGCGATCTGTGAAATGTAGCACAATGCCAGCTCGCAATATGCATTCCAACTGCCCATCAGAGGGTTCACTTTAGAAAATGGCATTAGGCAAATCTGAGGAAAAAGCTTCTAACATCTCCCCTAAGAAACTCAGCATTATTGACTCACCTCACCAAGAAATCCACTGTGTGCCTCTCTAAATTAACTTTCATATTTAAATATTTTAGATAGTTAAAAAATACCCACTGCTTTATGAAACCAGGATTGTGAAAAAATCCTGGGAAATAAAGTCTGCAGAAATCAGAAAATGAGAAGCAAAGAGGAAAGCATAAAAGGTGTTCCTTGTGCATTTTCTCAAATCTTGTTCGGAGATGACTTACTCAAATGATGTTTTTAGAAAAGATATGAGGGAAGTCTAGGAAAGTTTCCAGATCAAGCATGCCTTGCAGTATTAGTTAAAATAAGTATCTATGTAGGTGTGTTTTTGTATTTATATGAGACTCAAGAATCTTTCACTCAAAATAAATTATATTTATGCCTGTATGAATTCCTATATTTCAATCATGAAGATAACTCTGAATTCAGTGTAATAAATTGAGGATCAATGATACAATCAAAAAATGTTAAAATGAGGGACCGGAGAGATAGCATGGAGGCGGGCCATTTGCCTTGCATGCAGAAGGACAGTGGTTCGAATCCCGGTATCCCATATGGTCCCCCGAGGCTGCCAGGAGAAATTTCTGAACGTAGAGTCAGAAGTAGCCCCTGAGCGCTGCCAGGTGTGACCCCAAAACAAAAACAAGAAGTGTTAAAATGAATCATTTAATTTTGAGACCCTAGTAAATTCAGTTCAAGTTACAGAATCATCTTCTAACACCTCCAGAAAATTCCAATAGTTTATACAGTTTTTGAGGGGGGTTGTTTGTTTGCTTTTTGTTTGGGGCAAGTGGTACTCTGGGGTTACTCCTTGCTCTGTACTCAGAAATCTTTCCTACCAGGCTTGAGGAACCATATGGGATGCTGGAGTTCAAAGCTGAGCTGGTCCCAGGTTGCAAGGCAAATGCACTATCCACTGTGCTATTACTGCAGCCTTAAAATAAAAGTTTTTATCTGAAAGATAGTACAGTGGGTAATTTGGTCAGAGTGCTTGCCTTATATGTAACTAAACCTGGTTCCATACCCAGCATCCCATATGGTCCCAAAACAATGCCAGGAATGAATTGTGAGTGCATAGACAACAGTAAACTTTGAGCATCATATTTATTGACCCCTACCTTCCCCAAATTTAGCATTTTAAGAAGATAGATAAAATATTTCAAATGTTAATTTATTTGATGAAAGGATAGCTTTGGTTGAAAGCAAAAAAAAAAAAAAACCAAACTAACATTGTATTCCTCTTTTATGTTATGAGCAATATATTGCATATTTCATGCAAAATAGTAATCTCTCCTATCTATATCACTTTTAACAATAAAACACAATTTCAGGTATGATAAATCAGTGTTTCTCAATATGATTGAAGGTAGATAAGAGGGGTAGTTTTAGAAAAAAACTGTAATAGTGTTTCTGCCATGGATGAAACACAATTTCAAATTCTGTAGGTATAGTGGTTGGTTAGGCATTCTCAGATCACATAGTGCTTAAACTCTAAAGAAATAGAGACCAAAAAGAAAAGAAAAGGAATTCCAGGATACAAAAGTAATGATAACTGACATAATGGAAATAAATGAAGACTGACAAGAAGACACAAAAGGCACCTTTGATCCTGGAGTAAACAGATTAATTAAAGTGAGGAGTCATGTGGGATTTATTGGAAGAAAGTTCAAAGTACAAAAAGAAAATAGTCTTTATTCTTTATGGTTGGCATAGTTGAGAATACCCAAGACAGTTCTTATTGCTGGAATCCTAAGAGAAAAGAAAATAGAAATTAATATGAAATAAGATTGGGAAGATAGTTAAATCAACTGAGCTTGGTTTATAAGGTCATGAAATGGCTATATTTACATTCTTTTAAAGGTAATGGTAAAAATCTAGGTGAAACAGGTGTTGGATTTGACAAAAATAGAGACAGCCATTCCAAGATAAACTGTAGCACCTTGAGTAAGTCACATGTTTGGGAAGTGTATTTTGCAATAGAGTTTGATGGAGGATCAAAATTTCTCTTGAGAATCTGGTACAGCTGAAATTGTTTTGCCATTTGCAAGTAAGTTTGTCAAATATGTGTTTTACAGAGGTACTTAGGGATCAATTTTAAGTATAGATGAAATTGAGAGTCTGTTCTAGAAATCTGTAGTTTTTGTTTGTTTGATTTTGGAAAACAACAGTATCATGTGATGCCAGAGCATTGCCTAATTGATAAACTCCTGTACTACTTCTCTGGCTAGACTTCTGGAACTTTTTTAAAAGCTATAGTTTAGCACCCACAATAGCAGTAAGTTACTAAATACAGTGACTCTTGCCAAACATTTGGAAATGATGATTTTTCTCCTCATACATTTGCCTAAAGGGAAGCTATTTTTATTATAAATTTGCCCCAGGACAATGTAATTATCTTAAACATTAATTCCAATTTTTTGATTGTAACTTGCTGAACATTAGCTTACCATTTCATTTGCTATGATTTGTTTATATACCAGATATGGCCCCCCTGATTAACTTAGGCTGCTTGGGACCAGTTGCTTTGGTTTATTATGTAATACTATTCTGCTGTCATTATTAACAGAATCAATCCAAGACTTATTTGTTGAATGTGTGGGTGTATGTTTCTATGAAACATAGACAGAGTAGTCTTACTTAAATAAAGAATTAAAAAGCATATGCTGCAAATTTCACCATCTTCTGGAATTATATTCTGGCTTATATATCCAAAAATTTATAACCTATGGAACAGATTTTGCAAACAAGTTTTTTATAATTCATTTGAAGAATAAAGATGCCAGGTGACCTGAATAATGGTCAGGGGCTCTGTCTGTATTTCCCTGTCACTTTTCACTCCTTTGCTTGCCATAGAGCCCATGTAAATCTGAAACAGCAATTATGCACAGGATCATTTCCTAAGAAAAAAATAAAAATAAATTTGGTGCTGGCACTGGCAATTTTGATGAAATGTTATGAATCGAGTATAATGATTCTGTTTTTTTAGGCAAAATGACATTATGATATGTTTTCTCTATCTGTATAGTATATACAAAAGTATATGTAAACAGAGGGCAATTGTAGATTACAGTAAAAGTTGAAAATTACAAAATACTACATTATTTTGTGAATCTACAAATGAGTTATCTCTATAAATATAGTTAAAAATAGGAAAGAGATAATTGTATTTTGTTCATTTCTATTCCTAGATATGTTTTATGAGTGACGCTAATTAATGTTAATCCAAGAAAAATAAAACTGATATGAGATGACAACAGGCTAGATGAAGAAGAGCCTGCATGCTCTAAATAATGTCTTTTCCCAGTGTCTGCTGATGCTACAGACATCCTTCTGATCACTAAGAAACCCCTTGGTGAAAGAATTGAGGGAGCTCAAACAAGTTTACCAGTGTTTATTATGCCACTGTAATTATAACTGCAAAAAATAATTCAAAGTTCTGTGTTTATATTACAGCATACAAAGCCAAATTTAAAGAATGGATCTTGAGGAACTGCACTTAGAAATGAGTCATTTCATTGCTAGGGCAGGAGCCACCTACCTTGCAAGGATATCAATACTTGCATTTTTTATCACTTCAGCATATATTAAAGAGAAGGTACACTGATGTGCTAATTTTAGTCACTTTTTTTTTATAAAACAACATACAAAAAGCACTTAATGGGTGCAGAAGTTACAGTGGAAAAGCAGTGCAAAATCCCAGCATGCTTACTGAAAGATGGTAGCCTTGAAGACTTAACCAAGTTTAACCTTTTAAAGCATCTATTTGTTACAGATTTCTGAATGGATTTGCTGATTATCAATGGATAATCAATGGAAAGAATGACAATATAACACAAAATATGAAATTAGGATTGAAAATCCTTGTATATAAAAAGATATAACTATAGAATTTAATAGTCAATTTGAAAAAAATCTCACTTGAAGGCTTCACAAGCAGAGTAAACTTAGTTAAAGACAAAAATTAGTAAGCTATATAATAAGATACAGAAATTTGCCAGACACCAGGAACATATATTGCCTCTATTACAACTAAATAATTTCAATCTTCTAATTGCATTAAGAAAAAGTTTAAAGTTCAGTTACCAGTTAGCATTACTTGATTCGAAAAGAAGACATTTCTGGGATCAGAGAAATTGCATAATGGTCAGAAACGCGATACTCTGCATGCTGAAAGATAGCATTCATTTTCCAACTCCATGAACTCAAGAAAAGACTCACAAACAGAGGTACAAAAGTTGCTTCTCCTGATCACCTAGATTTGATTCAAACCTCAAGGAACAGATAAATAAACAAATAAGCAAATATTTAAACAACAAAAGACAAGTGACTTGGGAGATAGTACAGGGATTGAGATATTTTCCCAACATGTGGTCCTTTGGTTTGATTCCTAGCATCACATTTTAATCTAAGAGCACAACCACCATCAATAGTACCATGAAGCACTGCAAGTTGGGGCCCTTACATTGAACAATAGGCATGATTGAATGTGATGAGGTTGAAATACAACTTAGGAGATGATGACAATGACTAACTTTATTGCAACTCAATAATAAGAAAGCAAAATAGATGTTGGTAACCAAGTCATTTTCCTGTTAAATTCAACATTAAAATGGTCTTCTACTCATTGAAACGTTTTATATAATTGCTTTTATGTAGTCCCAGCTTTTTAGTTTTATTTCATTTTTTATGAATTTCCATGTCTAAATTCTGAAGTCAGTAATATATATGCATATATAGTTTTGTTCAAAACATGCCTCAAGTAATATTTAAATAAAAGTTAATAAATTATATTTGAACATTGTTCACATTTTTATTTTGCCCAAAAATCCAACTTAGAAGCTTCATTGAAAGAAACAGCAGAGGAGCTAAATAAGTTTTAAATGTGATGATTTGTTTTTTATAAAATTGGAATGATTTTGGGGCCGGGTGGTGGCGCTGGAGATAAGGTGCCTGCCTTGCCTGCACTAGCCTAGGACGGACCGCAGTTTGATCCCCCAGTTTCCCATATGGTCCCCCAAGCCAGGAGCGACTTCTGAGCACATAGCCAGGAGTAACCCCTGAGCGTCACTGGGTGCGGCCCAAAAACAAAACAAAACAAAAAAATTGGAATCATTTTGATGCCCAAGAAAAATAGTATTTCAATAATCTGAATAGATAGTGGACACAGACTATGATTGCCTTATTACCCTTTTTCTAAGTGTCAATTTTGACTGACTAGATCTATATACATCTGAATTACTAAGCAGTTTTACTAAACAAGAGCTAAAAGTAAAAAAAGTACAGTCTTTTATTTTTATCTCCCACAGACATAAATATGTGTTTGCATATCCAAACTAAGGTCATAAAAGAAATGGTAAAGAGAAATGCCATTTTGAACTTTCTTAGTAGAAAAATGAAGCAGATATATTTTCACCTAAAATTTCCAAGAAACCTCACATCCAATTTTCTAAAAGTCTATTCTAATTCTCACTGGAAATTGCAATTTTTTTCTCAAGAGTGAAAACTAGTCATCATAGCTGCTATGTGTTCAGTTCCTCACTCTATAAGGGTGTTTGTTTTTAACTGGCCAGACTGGCTAACCTAAAAAAATGGAATTATCTAGAGAAAAAAATTTGGAAGATAATATCAAATTTATCTTATATGTGTTGCTTAGTCGTTGGATGTATATTAGTAATTCATTCCTCACCTTTATTGAAAGATACACTATTTATACACATTTTTATCATATGATGGGAATGAGTAAAAATGATGAAGTATTTTTGTCTTGATATTCTTTTGGAAAATATTTCTTGTGAGACTTGTAAACCTGCTCCTTTATGCAATGCCTGTATCTAGTATATCATATATAAACTTGGCTCCCTTTGAGTTTGGAAGTCTATTAGTATAAAAACCTGACTTGGGCATATATAACAATTAAACAAAATAGAATTTGGAAATTTTTCTGGGACAATACAATAAAGCAGGGCTATAGACTTAGCATTAAAATAAAATAATTTATAATGGGGGCTGTGGGCTGTGGGAGATTTTTGGTTGACAATTGACAAGGAAATGCTCAAAAGAGAATTCTGTTTCTTTTTTGAAGTAGAAGGCAAACCTGAACAACTCAGAGGTTGAAAAATACAAAGTATCATTTAGAAACAACAAATAATCATTGAGACATTATTAAATGTTGAATATGTACTAGGGATTAATCTAAGCTCTATAAATATTAACTATTTGATCCTTTTAATGATACTATGAATAGGTGTCATCATTATTATCCTTGTTTTAGAACTTAAAAAGGTGACACAGAAAATGTAAATAGCTTTTCAAGGACTCTCAGGTGGTAACTGGAAAACAAAGACTTAGATTTAGAAAAGTAATGCCAAAATATACTTTTGTTTTTACTTTTTATTTTGTTGTGTTTGTTTCTTTGTTTTTGCTTTAGTACCATATCCAGTTGTACTATGGTCTCTACCCTCAAATATTACACTCCTGTGGGGATTTTTGCAAAGCAATCACCCTACCCACTTTAATATTGATCCAGAAGTTAAAACCCACACTCTCAAATATATCTCTATAGAATCACATTGGATACAATCTAATGTGCTATATGCTATTTAAAATGCTATTTTAAATGTTATTTAAAATGGATGTTATTTAAAATAAGTTTATGAAAGTTAGTAAAGGAATTAAGATTGCTATAGATTTTTGAATAAAATAAAAATTATCAATAGTCAAACTAAGAATTTTGAATTTTTCTGACATAAGCATACAATTAAAATCCATATATGCTATTAATATAAAGATTGTTTTTGTGTTATGAGTACAGGAAGTGTTTCTCATTGTCTTAAGGAAAAAAATACAATTTGAAAATTAAGCCTAGAAAGGAGGAACAAGACAGGTTTGCCATTTAAAACTGGTAACAAGCAATTGCCCACAATTGTGATGTCTTCTAATTTTTACATCCCTAGAAGAGCTTGTTCATTGGTAATAATATGCATCAGGAGTCCATACTTAAGCACGAATCATCTCTAACCCAAATCTAAAAATACACAGTGTAAATTTCAGTTCTCAAATTTCATGATGTGCTGAAGAATTATAACTAGTTCAATAGTTAAAAAAAATTAGAGGAGGGGCCCGGGAGATAGCATGGAGGTAATGCATTTGCCTTTCATGCAAAAGGTCATCGGTTCGAATCCCGGTGCCCCATATGGTCCCCCGTGCCTGCCAGGAGCAATTTCTGAGCATGGAGCCAGAAGTAACCCCTGAGCACTGCCGGGTGTGGCCCAAAAACCACACAAAAAAAAATTAGAGGAATTAACATAGAGAATAATTTTGAAAATGGGAACTAGAAGTAGGGAGACCAATCACTTTGCAGTGGCTATGATCTTACAGGGTTAGGCAATGTATATCTCATCAGGAATTCATATTAGGAATATGTATGCTGAGTTGTGACATAATGTGTTGTGATGAGTGGATATAGATCATGGGTTAAAAAATGAGTAACCCATCTTGTAGTTCTAAGCTCAATAATATGAATTTTATTCTTTAGTCTTACTTGCTTAGATCAGACTGCACATACAGACATCATCATCAGGGTGGTGGAGAGATTAACATCATCTGTGCTGGCCATTATTTGTGGGTTAATAGTTTGATTTTTAGTTTTTAGAAATTTTGTTTGAATTTGAGATGAAATATTTTTATTTCTCAATTAAAATAGTAGGTGATACCTCTTACATAATAGAAAAGTTGCCTTGATTGTGTGAAGTCTTCAGTGTAACCCAGCACCATATGTACCTCTTTTACTCCCCCAAACCACTGATCAATGTGACTTACAACCCTGGTTACACTGTGAAACTGAGCTTTTCTGAGTGTGAACCCTCAATTAAATAAACAGTTGTAAATTTCTCAGATCAAAAAACTTTAAAAATTATACTCAGTGATGATTAAAGATTAATTTTAGGTCTGTGCTCAGTGGTCACTACTGATGGTACAGTGAGCCCATATGCAGTGCTGGGTATAAAACTACGGTTGGCTCCATGCAAGACAAGTGGCTTACCTTACCTTCTGCATAGGTTCTCTAGAAAAATAATTTCTACTATAAAGGAACATTATAAAAAATAAGTAAATGAAAACTTTCAGTATGGAAATGAATCATGATATACGTGAAAAATGAAAGGCAAGGGAGCCGGGAGGTGGCGCAGGAGGTAAGGTGCCTGCTGCCTTGTCTAGGACGGACCACGGTTCGATCCCCTGGTTCCCATATGGTCCCCCATGCCTGCCAGGAGCGACTTCTGAGCGCATAGCCAGGAGTAACCCCTGAGCGTCACTGGGTGTGGCCCAAAAACCAAAAAAAAAAAAAAAATGAAAGGCAAGACTAAAAGAAATAGTTCTTTTATAGACCAAGATTGCAGGACATTGTTAATAGGAGAGATGATATTATAATTGGATCTAGGAGTAGAATTTTAACAAGATCGAGGCATATTTGTAAGATTACTAGATTCGTATTAACAAAGTAGGTTAACACAAGTAGGTCTTGCATATTGACATGAGTGATATGAACTAGCACTGGTGGTCTTATGTTCCAGGCGCTCTGAGATCCTCCAAGTTTCCCTCAACTGCACAGTGAACATATTTTTATTTCTCTAAAATAATGATGATAAATTTAGTGATAAGAAAAAAATGCTCTTCAGATTATAAAGTAGTGGATTTCAGCAAGCTATGTTCTTTGATTTCTTCCAATTGGATTTACTCAAGATAGCCTTGCTGCTCTGTCCTCTATTTTGGATTTGCCATTTTCCTTCTCTGTCAAGTTTTAGATAGTTGACGTCCCAATTGGAACTTTCTAAATCCCTATTTGAGCCATCAAATTTCCAATTCCAGATCTCTGACTTCCATACTTATTTCAACATAAGTTCTTAAGTTTTAAATCAGAAGTTTTACCTGCATAATATCCCCCCGATTCAAAATCTATAGCTCTAGTTTTTCACAGAATATTTTAATATCGCCCTCATTTTTTTTAAGTTTACAATAATTGGTACCCTGTTCCATCTTACTACTTTTTCTTAGAAATTCTTCCTGTTCATCTGAGCTATTCCTAGTATAGGAACTGTCAAGCTTTAAGTAGTTCAAGCCTTGAGATAGCATCTTATCTTTTTTTATCCTCTTGTACTTTTGAAAATAAATCACCTATAAATATATACTCAAAACACCTTTCTTAATTATTGCATCTTTGCAATCTTCATTAATTCATTAATTTCCACTATCACCTTTTAGTTCAATCATTTAATTTTAATTCATATATATAATTGATATTGTCATCTCTGCTAATAAACCAGTATAATTTACAGCAGGTTTTTTCCCCTGGGTCTTTTAAAAACAAGTTTATATATTTGTTTTGTTTTTGAGTCATGCTAAGTTGTGTTAAGGGCTTACTTTTGGCACTAGCCTCATGGATCACACTTGCAGAACTCAGGGGTCAATAAATGGTGGCCAGGATCACACTTTGGTTGACAGTGTGCAAGAAAACTGTTTTATCTCTTATAAATTTTACTAAGGAAGGTATCACTTCTTTATTCTACCACTAGTGCCCTTTTTCTATGTTCAGCATATGAAATAAATATAGTCAAGTAGCTAGTCTGTCTAAATGTTTATCCTATCTCTCTGCACTCTAATCCCTGCTCTATTCTGCTGTCAAAAATGTTTACTCTTTAAGTACCATTTTCAGAAGTCATTTTTTTCCATTCACAACACTTAGCATTATCCATTATGCTGACTTTTCTGTTCCTGTATCTTTTGTTCTTGTCATCTCCCAGAATGCTCTGGTTTGTGCCAGTCAGAATAAAATATCCTTTGGGTCCAGTAACATATACTTTCCTAACTGCAGGTTTCAAAGATGCAGCTTTATTATTTCATGCACATTAATATTAAGTTTTACCTGTGGCTTTGCTTCATGTCCCATTTATTTTTTGTGTAAAAGTTAAGTAAGTCCTATGCATTGCTTTACATTATTGGTCACAGGTGTGCATGCTCCCGACTTGGTTTGGGCAGGTTTCTGAGTGTCATTTGTGGCTGTGTGCAGTATTCCCCTCTCCTGTTTCTCTAGATTCATTAGAACCTATTCAAACCCAAAAATTATTGGTAATGAAAAAAAAGAGATGATAGTGGAGTGAAACAGTGATTCTTTGGACTTTTAAAGCTTCTTAAAACACATTCTGATTTCATGAATAAGAAGGGTTGTTGGAGACATTTAAATATAAATGGTGGACTAGATGAATAATTATTTCCGATGTATTGGACCAGGAGGAAGGTCAATAAACATTTTTTACTAAATTACTATTTACTTTTAACTAACGTTGTAATGTTAATTATCCAAAATCTAGCATGTAACTAACTTTTCCATATTCATTCCACAAAAATTATTTGAAGATAGTAATTATTTTCCTTAAAACTAGATGTAAATTAGTATATTCCTGTATTTGCTTATACAACTTCTTTTTTAATTACCTTATTTAAACACTGTTGTTGCAAAATCGTAAATGATTGAGGTTCATCAGTACAGAGTACTTTTCTAGATCATGTGTCTCTCCATCAATGTCCCCAGTTTTCCTCCCACCCACACTCTGCCTATGGGCAGATATTTTACTTCTCTCTCTCTGTCTCTCTCTGTCTCTCTGTCTCTCTCTGTCTCTCTCTCTTTGTGTGTGTGTTTCTGTCTCTTTTTCTTTCTCTCACCCACTACCTTTCACCCTTTCTCCGACCTCTTCCCCTTTCTATAGCATTGTGGTTTACACAACTGTTAATGAGGTTTTATGTATCATGCACATTACTTTATGTCCTTTTAGCACCTCGCTTTTTGCCAGTGTGATCACTTCCAACTACCACCATCATAGTGGTCTCTCTCTACCATAATTGCATTTACACTCTTTGTGGCAAGCTTCTTATCATGGACTGGTCCACCTGGGCCTCATATCTATAGTCTCTGGATATTATTACTATTAACTCACACACAGCCTATACCCAAAGGTGTTCCCCCAACTTCCCTTTTCTTTTTTTTCCATTTCCATGTGTCCTCTTTTATTTCTTTTTTATATATAATATCTTTATTTAAACATCTTGGTTACAAATATGATTTTGATTAGATTTCAGTCATGTAAAGAACACCCCCCTTCACCAGTGCAATATTACCACCACCAATGTCCCAAAACTCCCTCCATCCCACCCCATCCCCACCTGTACTCTAGACAGGCTTTCCAGTTCCCTCATTCATTCACAAGGTTATGGTAGTTCTCAGTGTAGTTATTTCTATAACTGCACTCACCACTCTTTGTGGTGAGTTTCATGAAGTGAGCTGGAAGTTCCAGCCCTCCTCTCTTTGTCTCTGAGGATTGTTGCAAAAATGACTTTTATTTTTCTTAAAACCCATAGTGAGACTATTCTGCGTCTATCTCTCTCCCTCTGACTTATTTCACTCAGCATGGTAGATTTCATGTGCATCCATGTATAGGAAAATGTCATGATTTCATCTCTCCTGATGGCTGCATAATATTCCACTGTGTATATGTACCACAGTTTCTTTAGCCATTCATCTGTTGAAGGGCATCTTGGTTGTTTTCAGAGCCTGGCTATTGTGAATAGTGCTGCAATGAATATAGATATAAGGAGGGGATTTTTGTATTGTATTTTTGTGTTCCTAGGGTATATTCCTAGGAGTGGTATAGCTAGATCGTATGGGAGCTCGAGTTCCAGTTTTTGAAGGAATCTCCATATTGCTTTCCATAAAGGTTGAACTAGACAGCATTCCCACCAGCAGTGGATAAGAGTTCCTTTCTCTCCACATCCCCGCCAGCACTGACTGTTTTCATTCTTTGTGATGTGTGCCAATCTCACCAACTTCCCCTTTCTGTTCATCAAGCTCTTTGACTTGTAAAGATCCATCTGGATCTCACACAACCTTTCCCCTCCTGGTTGGTTAATACAATGTTTTTGTTTGGCTTGGCACTTGGAGAAAGACCAGGAGGCAAGAAGCCACCAAGTCCATGATTCCCTTTTGACTGACTTCATTCATCAATTTTTCATGCTACCCTGCTTCAAACCTGTTCACCTATGATTGGAATTTTGGCATATGGGATTATTTTACATATACCATACTGTCATTTTTTTCTTATATCTCACAAATGAGTAAGGTTATTCTACGTCTATCCCTCTATCTCATTAAATTCCTTTACTCAACATAATAATCTACACATTCATCAATATAGAAGAAAATTTCATGCTATTTTTTCCTAACAGTTGCATAGTATTACCTTATATAGATGTACCACAGTTTCTTTAGCCAAACATCTGTTCTTAGGCACTTGAGTTGTTTCCAGTTTCTGGCTATAGTAAATTGTTCTGTGGTGAGCATAGAATTTCAGAGGCCTTTTCTACATGGTGTTTTTGGTTACCTAAAGTATATCCCTAGAAGTAGTATTACTGGATCATATAGAAGCTCACTTGCTAGTTTTTTGAGGAATAGTTATTGTTTTCCCAAAAAGCTAAGCTAGTCTGCATTCCCACCAGCAGTGAATGAGTGTCCCTTTTTCCCTGCATCTGCACCAGCACTGGTTGTTGTGCATATGGTTTGATTCTCAGCAGCACTTGTGATTGCTTAAGCATTTCCATGAATAATTCCCTAGTACAGAACTGAAAGGAAATCCTAAGAAGAGCTGAGGATGTGTCCTTCTTCCCAAACAAAGCATGCTAGAAGTGCAAGTTCTTCTTTTTGGAGTGCAGTAGTTTGAACCACAACCTGCAGTGCTCATGCAGTTACTCCTGGCTCTTCACTCAGAAATCATTCCTGATAGGCTCATGGGACCATATGAGATGCCAGGAATCAAGCCCATTTGATCACATGCAAGGCAAATGCCCTACTTGCCATGCTATAGTTCTGGTCCCAGTGCAATTTTTTCGGTTTTTGAGGGGGTCACACCCGGCAACACTCAGGGGTTACACCTGGCTCTCTGCTCAGAAATGGCTCCTTGCAGGCTCAGGGACCATATGGGATGTCGGGTTTCGAACCACCGTCCTTCTGGATGCAAGGCAAACACCCTACCTCCATGCTATCTCTCTGGCCCCTCAATTTTTTCTTATAATCAAATAGCAATATATAAAACAATTCAATGCTTTGTGAATAATAGATATCAATTCATGTTAATTAATCCTAATTTATTTTATATCTTAAGAAATTAAAGAAATATTGATTAATTTCATACTAAGAAGAATATGAACAAAATAAAACAAACTAATGTGATAACTGGAACAATATTTGCTTCTTAAGACAATCTTGATCTAGTTTCTTTGGAGAATAAGTTGACTAAAAAATTAGGGCTAATTTATATTTTATAGTTTGATTCCTTATATTTTCAAAAACTAAAAATTGTTCTCCTAAAAATATATTCCCAGTTAATTTTTTTCAACTTTGGGACCATTCTTGTTTGTATTCAGGGTTTATTCTTAGCAATGTGCTCAAGGATCTCTACTACACGGTTTTGGGAATTTATATGGCTTGCAAAGAATACATGTGACCTGGTATACAATCTGTCAGGCCCCAAATGATTTTTCTGGATACTAAATTAGCTCATCATCACAGAAGCAAACTTTGCATGACAATGAAAATCCTTATTTCAATAAAACAAAAATAATGAGTTGTACATTACATCCACATCTTCAAAGTTTTGCGTTTTTGTAAGTTTATGTCTAATATCTATGATAAAATTAATATTAAAAATTGATTCCCAAAGGGATCTTATGGGATGCCAGAATATCAAACCCAGGTTGACCTTATACAAAGTAAATGACCTACCTGCTATGCTATTGCTCTACAGGGGTCTCAAACTTGCGGCCCATGGGCCGTTTGCGACCCTTCATACAACATTTTGTGGCCTTGCCCTAGAGGAATCTTTTTTTGTTTTGTTTTAGTTGTTTGGGTTACACCCCCCAATGTTCAAGGCTTACTACTGACTTTGCACTCAAGGATCACCCCGACTTTGCCTCCTGTGGCCCCCAGGTAAATTGAGTTTGAGACCCCTGCACTTGCTGTATTGCTCAGAATTTTAATTAATGTATAGTTAATTGGATGAGTAAATGAATGAAAATAAATTATTCTGCTTATAAATAGATGTAATGATATTAAAAAATAATTAGTAGATATAATAAAAATTCAGTAGCATTGCAAATGTGGCATTTTATAAAATAGCAGAAGACCTAATTCTAACAGTACTCTAATAATTGACTTCTCATAATTACTATATTCTAGATAAATATGAAAAATTTAGATTGATCTATTTCTTTTTTCTTCATAGAAGCCATATCCAGAGGTACTGAAATGACTCTATGTTTAGGTCCAGTGATGTTTAGAGATCACGAGGATTACTCTTGGCATTACTAATGATCACAGCTTACAAGGGTAAAACTCGGTAATTTGCACATGGAAGATGTGTTTCATCTCTTGAATTCTATCCTAGACTAAGGCTATTTCATATTTGACCATTATAGTCAAATGAATATGGAGGTTGGAGTGATAGCACAGCGTTGCACGCGGCTGACTCAGGACTGACTTTGGTTCGATCCTGATCTCGGTGTCCTATAATCCCCCAAACCAGGAACGATTTCTGAGCTCATAGTCAAAAATACCTCCTGAGCATCATTGGGTGTGCCCCCACCAAAAAAAAAAAAAAAGAATTGGCTTTGAGGTCGGAGAGATAGCACAACAATAGGGCATTGGCCTTGCATGCTGCCACCCTGGGAGGGACCTGATTTGACTCCTGGCATCCCATATAGTCCCCCAGCTTGCCAAAAGCAATTTCTAAGTGCAGAGCCAGGAGCATCGCTAGGTGTGGTCCAACAAACAACCAGTCAATAAATAAATAAAAATAAAGTTTTTAATCAAAAAGAATAGGAATTATATATTATTACATACATATATTAAAACATCCATTTGGGACCCGGGAGATAGCATGGAGGTAAGGCATTTGCCTTTCATGCAAAAGGTCATTGGTTCAAATCCCGGTGCCCCATATGGTCCCCTGTGCCTGCCAGGAGCAATTTCTGAGCATGGAGCCAGGAGTAAACCCCTGAGCACTGCCGGGTGGGACCCAAAAACCACAAAGTAAATAAATAAATAAAACATCCATTTATGGTATCCATTATATTATATTGCTTTTATTTTATGAAAAAATTGACAAGAAATAAAAACACGTATCCTCAAGCTGTTCGTTTTAGGGCCTTTTTAACCAGTTGAACAGGAGTAATATGTATTGTGATTTTCATTTCTCTATTAATGTATTCAACTTAGTAAAAGTGAATTATGTGTGTTCATTTTATGTTTTCATACAAGGCCCAGCATGAATGTTGTGAATGAAGTAAGCTTGTAAAACCAAACAATTTGGAGATTGTTATATATGAATAGACCAATTCATGTAAGGCAGATGGATCCCAGGTTTTCAATCGTAAGCAGAACAATAGTTGGGAAAACGGCCAACTTCCGACTCTATAAACTTTTGGTCAAAGCAATAATAAAAATATAGTGTCTCATTATATTTATAGAAGGATACCTGTCTAGAGAAAACTCTTTCTTTAAAGTCTTTGTGCCTATCAAGTTTCATTTTTTATTTATAGAGTCAGTATGTTTTCCCCCAAATAATTTTCTGCTTAAAAAACTCTGTTTTAAGCCAATATATTAGACTAGAAACAACCAAAATGAATATAAATGCTAATCACTTCTAAATGTTTTTAGAAGTTTTTATGTCCCTCAATTAGTCCTTTTTAAATAGGAAAATACTAGGTCAGAAAAATAAAGCATAATTTAGCTAAATTTTGTGTAGGGAATCACAGTTAAGGAGGTGTAAGTTAGGCTTCAAATCCAGACAAGCTAACTCTCAAAACATATTTTCAATCTGATTACTGCATTCATATATGCCATCCATGATTCTAATAAAAAAATAAAATCTAGAACTGTCATTAAACATCCACACTGAACTTTGGACACACATAAATCACAAAATGGTAGCTTCTAAATTACTGTAGTACTTACCACGTAATTAGCAACCAATACATCGATCTAGATCTAAAATGCAAAATTAATACTTTATGAATATTGATTCATTTTATTATTATCTATCCATTACTTATTAAACGTTAACTATGCACCAATTTAAACATTGTGCTATTTTCCTATTGCTTCTATAACAAGCTGTCTAAAACTATTTGAAACAAATCACATGAATTGTTTTATCATCCTAAAACCTAAAATCAAAGTGTAGGGCTTCATCTCTTTATAGATGCTCCAGGAGAAAATCATCTTCCCCTCCATTCTTAGCATCTAGAGATCTTCTGCATTCTTTGTGTTTAGAGTTTTCCCTCCATTATCAAAGTGCATCACTTCATACTTTTTTTTATCTTCACATCCATTTTAGTTTTGTCCTCTATACCTCTTGTTGTAAGGGTTCTTATGATTGTAGTGAACTTACCTGCAAAATATGAAATAATGCTCTTGTCTCAATATCCTTAATCACAAAACAGAGTTCTCTTTGCTATATAAAGTAATATGCATCAATGATTCCTTGGGATTCAAATGTTAGAATTTTAAGGGAATATCACTTTATCTAACGTAAGTCTGATCCCATAATGAAAGTGTTAATATCCTAGGGAGTTTTCCTTGCTTGAAGCCAACCTGGGTTGGATAACGAGCATCCAATATGGTCCCTAAGCCTGCTAGGAGTGATTTCTGAGCCAGCAGTTCCCTTGAGTGTGACCCTGTGTGCCCAACAAACAAACAAACAAACAAACAATGTTAAAAGCACTAATGTTGTGCTGGAGACATCAAAGGTGCTACTGTAGAAACAACACAAATATGATACAATCTTAAATTAGAAAGAGTACTTTGGCTGTCCTGAAAATAAAAACTTTTGATGCAATAATTTTAAAATATTCAAAACTAAAATTAACATAATGGAAGTAAGAGTCGAGAGAAGACAGTAAACTGAAGAACTTTAGAAAATAGGATCAGCTAGGAGCTAGGATACCCTAAAATTGCGCATAAGTAATTGCTTTACTTTTGGACCCATACTTCCATATCAGCAAGAAATAAATTTTTGGGGGGGGGGCATTCAGCTATATCCCTAGTTCTTCATTCAGAGATCACTCTTGGCAGTGCTCAGAGAGTCATATTTGGTGCTAGGAATAAAACTGAGAATAGATGTGTGCAAGACATGTTCTTTAAATATCTTATAATCTCTTTAGCCCTAAATTATTGATTCATTAATCTACTTTCAATAAGATATACCTTCATCATGTTTCTAGTTTATTCATGTAAAGAACATCAGGTGGCATAGCTTTGTGGCAGATTCAATAATATAGTCTTTTTCTGTAGAATAACACCAATTCCCATTTAAAAGCTTGAAACAAAATTTATTTGCAATTTACTCTCTGCTGTCACTATACAGAACTGTTGCCAGTTTTATATTTAAAGCCCAAGAACAGAATATTAATTTATTAGAAAAAAGATATTTTATCAAATGTGATAGATTCCAAGAGTCTGTTACTTGTGTGAATTAAATGCATTTAACACACTGACACCTGCCTGATTCAGATTTTTCTGATGATTAAATATTAGTACTCTTATCAATGTTCATTTATACTCAGTAAATTTCCTTTTTAAATCACAGGCACTTCTTGATTTTTTTTCAGCCAGTTCATAACAGGTGCAGCATGGTTAGTCCATTCAATAGATATCATTTAAAAAACCTCTTCATATCCCAGTGAGTTGATTTTAAACTTATGCCAGTGAAGAAAAACTTTGAATTAGAAAAGAAGTTGGGACAATCTCTCAGATGGTTGGCGATTATAATTATTTTTAAGCATTTTGGACCAGATCATATCCAGAATAAATGTAAACCAAGCACTTATATTTCTCTTAATATTAATTTGTGTTATTTGTTTTGTAGAAAAGTTTAATCTATAGATACATAATAAGTGCACACATATATGTGTATATATATCCATGTGATTCATTCACACTTAAAAATCAGTGGAAGGTTATTTTAGAAAGAGAGGGTGGATTTAAAAAAAATATAACAGTTCAGCTTGGATTAAGCCAAATACCTTCTTGAGAGAACTGTTTGAGAGGATAGCAGAAGGAAGGAAACACAGCTTCCAAAATTTTCATTGCTATATTTTGCAAGCTTAGACACAGAAAGGTCTTGAATATGATGGTAAAGTCTAAGAAGATATATTCCAGTAGTTTAAAAAGTTTTAAAGATATTACTATAGAGTAAGAGAATTAAAAAAACTACAAGGCATATGCCAATAAGAAAGTCATAATCTGCTCCAACACTTTGGAAACTTTTTCTTTCCTTTCAATTCATTCTTGCCTAAAGTGTCTCATGATTGACAATGTTCAATTAACATCCTTAAGTCACAGTTTAACTGGCATGCAAAGTATTCATGTTGTCTTACTATTACCTGAACTTGTTTCTTGTTAATGAAATATGATATGCAGAGATCTTAAATGATATATTTTCTCAGTGACTTTGATACAGAAGACTCCAAAGAATGAGAGACATTATTCACCTTATCTGATAAGGGGTTAATATCTATAGCCTACAAGGCAGTTAGAACTTAGCAAGAAAAATAAATCTTAATCCTATCCAAAACTGGGGAGAAGCGAACAGATATTTCTTCAAAGAAGAAATACAGATGGCCAAGAGGCACATGAAAAAATGCTGCACGTCATTAATCATCAAGGAGATACAAATCAAAACAATAATGAGATATCATCTCACACCACAGAGACTGGCACACAACACAAAGAACAAGAACAGCCAGTACTGGCATGAATGCAGAGAGAAAGGAACTCTCATTCACTGCAAGTGGGAATGTCAACTGGTCCAGCCTTTTGAAAAAGTAGATGGATATTTCTCAAAATTTGTAAATTGAGCTCCAATATGAACAAGAGATACCACTTCTAGAAATATAACTTAGGAGCTAAAAATATGCAGAGAAATCTTTTGCATTCATATGTTCATTGCAGCACAGCAGAATCTGGAAACAAGTGTCTGACAGGTGAATAGATAAAGAGGCTGGTACATCTACACAATGGAATACTATGCAACTGTTAGGAAAAATGAAGCAATGAAATTTACTTATATATAAAAGGTTATGAAGAGTATTATGCTGACTGATAGAAGTCAAAGTTAAAGAGATAGACATAAAACAATCACACTTATGTGTGGAATAAAAACAATAGTATAGGGGCCAGAGCAGTTGCACAAGCCATTAGGTTTCTGCCTTGAGCGCAGAATGGATGGACTTGGGTTTGATCCACCAGTGCCCCATATGGTCCCCAAGCCAGGAGCGATTTCTGAGCACATAGCCAGGAATAACTCCTGAGTGTCACCGGGTGTGGCCCATAAACCATAAAACAAGCAAACAATAGTATAATATTAATATCCAGAGTTAATAGAGAAGAGGGCCAAGAAGTAGAGTTCCTTGTAGGAAATTTGCTAAAATAGCAGAAGAGTGTAATTAAGTCAGAGAAAAGATGATAAGGATAATTGATACGATCACTCTGAACTAGAACTGGATGCTGAAAAAAAGATAAAGTGATAGACATGATACCCCTCAGTAACAATATTGCAAACCACAGTTTCTAAAAGGAAAAAAATTAGGAGGGAGACATAAGAGAGGGAGAAATGTCTGCCCCAAAGACAAACAGGAAGTAGGAAGATAGGGTAGGTAGAAAGAAACTGTGGACATTAGTGACAGGAAATGCGCATTGCTATAAAGGGTGTTGCACATATTACTGAAACTTAATCATAGCCAACTTTGTATTTGTGAAAGACTATTGTAAACAACCTTGAAACATGATGTTTAAATAAAGTAATAATTAAATAAATAAAATTATTTTTATTTTGCTTTTTGGGCCACACCCAGTGATTCTCAAGGGTTACTCCTGGCTTGGAGGACCATATGCGGTGCTGGAGGGATCAAACCGCGATCTGTCCATCCTAGGCTAGCAGGTGCTTTACTACTTGTGCCGACACTCCTGGCCCTGTAATTTTAATTTCTACATAGTATGAAATTAGGGGTTTGCCCTCTCTTACTCAGATATGATAAGCTCAAAATTTAGTAAGCTAACCTGAGTTTACAGATTAGTGATAGCCTTTATTCACCTCCATATGCTGCAGACACAAAGAAAGCTTTGATTCCTTAATGATTTTTAAGATGTTCAACTTGATTCAAATAACATTGAGGTATTTTTTATAAAACCATTCTACCCAGACAGGTAACATTCTTTGTTCCAGTATATTAGTGACTTTAGACATTAAAAAATAATCCCGTTGGTTATATTAGTTTTATTTTATTTATCTAATGTTCTTACAGTGCCTAGAAAAATGTCTCTGAATATACTAAAAGTACCTGTTATTTCTGGGAGTTAGTTATTTTCAAGATGCCAATGAAATACAATTCTGCCTCTAAAATAGCCTCAGTGAGAATAATAATGTCAGTTTACTTCTTTAAATGAAATTTTTTCTTTTTTAGGAAAGCTGGCAATGTCTTTATAACATCCACACCCCCAGTGAAATATTATAACCCAGCTGTTTTTATTTATTTCTTGTCCAAAGTAAAAGGGCTCAGTTTCTTAGTTTAGCAGTCCAGGGAACATTATTTTAATATACAATGGGGAAAATTTGGAAATAAGATGCAAACTTACTAAGAAGTACCACATTCCCTATTGGAAACCCTGAGTCTTGAGAGCCACTTAACTAGAAAGTGTTTCTTCTCTAGGTAGAAATCTGGAACTGGAGTGTCTGCCTACATTGTCAGAATCCAGACATAATAAACGTTACTAGATCTGTAAAGGGTGATGACATTGCTTACAAAAAGCCCCCTGTAACTGCCAACACCCCCATAACTGCCAACAGTGGGAATTTAGGATTGGGGTATTTATAATAAGAGGTTGAAGGTTGCAGAGAAAAGCCTAAAGGGAGTCCTGGGGAGAGCCTCTAGAGGCCTTGGAGGATAAAGTCTAGAAAGAAACTACATAGCTGTATGTTGAATTGTTTGATGCTGGCTGGACACTTTGTGTCTCCTGCTTGAACCCTCTCCCTCTCTCCTCTCCCTCTCTGTCCTCTTCCTCTCTCCCCTCTCTCTCCCTTTCCACTTTCTCTCCTTTCCTCCCTTTTCTCTCTTTCTCTTTCCCAATCTTTCTCCTTTCTCCTTTTCTCCCCTCCCTCTCTTCTCTGTTCCTCTCTCTTCTCTCTCACCCCTTTCCCTTCTCCCTTTCTCTCTTCCTTCCCTTTCTATTGCTCCCCTCCCTCTCTCGTCCCTCCCTCTTTCTCTCTCTTCCTCTTCTCCCATCCTCTCTCCGTCTCTCTCCTCTTCCAGCCGCTCTCCTTCTTTCTCCCTCTCCCTTTCTCTCTCCCTTCTTCCCTCTCTCTCCATTACCCCTCTTCCTCCCTCTCTCTTCTCTCCCTCTCCCTCTCCCTCCCTCTCCCTTTCCTCTTTCCCCCTTCTCTATCTCCCTCGCTCCCTCTCACTCTCTCTTCCCCTCTCTCCCTTCCCTTTCTGGATAACATTAAAGGATACATTTTTTGTTTGTTTGTTTTGGGGGCACATTCTGTGATGATCAGGAATTACTCCTGACTATGCATTCAGAAATATGGCTTCGGGACCATATGGGACGCTGGGGATTGAACCCATGTCGGTTCTGGATCAGCTGCTTGGAAGGCAAATACCCTTCTGCTGTGTCATCTCTCTGGCCTCTGAAGGATTCATCTTTGGCTGATAGATAGTAGGACAGCCTGGCTTGATCACATTCATGACTGGAGCCTTTTCAAATGTATTATCTTTCAGATGTCTTGAATTTTTACATTAAATTTCATAGATACTAGATTATTGAGAATGTCTGCCGTTTCTGAGCCATTTTGTATATCATTTTATTATAACAATTCAAAATAAGATAACTATAGTATATTGGTGTTTGCCATAAAATTTTATTCCCGAGATTATTTGACAATCATAAAATTTCTTTGTGGTACATAATTCACACTTTTGTCAATGCATTAACCACATTTTACCTTTAGTATCAGAGTTAAGCAGCAGTGTGGTATGTTGGATAAAGAACCTGGACTTTTATTCAAAGGGCAAACATATATTATGGCCTTTAATCTGTCCATGAACTCATATTTTTAACTATAAAACCAGATTCCTACCTGACAGAGCTCTCTTGAAAATTTCAAGGTTACTCACCAAATACATGATATTAATAAGTATTCACACACACACACACACACACATACACACACACATACACACACGTTTTCTGACCATAGCTTTTTAATTTTATTTCCTAAGGTAAATAAGGTAAAAATAAGAAATGCACCTAAATTCTTGAGAACACAGAGACACCACAAAATGACAGACACCAACATTAATAGTATTGAAAAGGACTCTAAAACATATCCTTACTCATATTTGCATATTATACATTCAACAAGTGCTAATTGAATACCTACTTTTTGTTGACAGTGTTAAATAGAATATAAATTAAATAATATTTTAGATTTTAATATTTGCATTTATAACTAGTTATTTACTAAATGATAGTTAAAATATGGGGACAGATCCTAAAGTAAGATGTAACATCTCTTTCTAAACAATTTTCAATTTTGCAGTTAAAACAATTATGAATAAGTTCAAGAATAATAACTCAGTAATAGAACAGAGGTAACACATGGGTCATCCAATTAAATTTTTTATGAAAAAATGTGACATTAATATTATGATTTGAAAGATATGAAAAATATTAGGAGAAAGACAGGAATGAGGAAGGGAAATTATTACATTAGAAAAGAGCACAGAGAAGAAGCCATGGAGAGTTTTAGCAAAGAAAGGTAATATGCAAAGATCATTAATCAGAGAGCAAAGAATGCTGTTGAATAAAAGGACATAAGATATAAGAAATGTTGAAAACTGAATCAGAAAAAAGAGGCTGGATTTGGATCATAAAAGATCTGCTTCATATATTATAAGGATTGAAGATTTAATATTAAAATTAATGAAAAAACAGATTGTATTACATAATAGAACCTGGTAAGATTAATGTTTAAGCTTATTGCATTCACAAATCTGCACAGTTACTTGTCTACACATAAATGTCAAAATGCAGATCATAAACTAAAAAATAAAAAGACTAGATAAGAGAGGGAATAACAAAAGAGATGAATAATGGATAAGGGATTTCAATAGTAGAGAACTCATACACTTTTATTAGTGTTTTTATTAACAATACCTATAATCAATATACAAATTTAATACTAATATGTTATTACTATTTGATTCTTATCACAATTTATGATCTTTGGGTGAGTTTATATGATCTATTTCATCATTAAATCACTGGTACAAGGAGAAGTACATGGATTCAAAGGATTCAGTGAATAGTTTTTGAATGACTAAGTAGAAATAAATCAGTGAATCTTCTTTATTGACCATTAGGGCAACATCCTACTATTGCAAAGTAGAGTTAACAAATATACTAATATCTCAGGAGCCTTGACTTATACCCATCCCACTTATTTTGAGAAAGAATTAAATAATTATAATAAATTTTATTACATAAATTAATACATAATAAATTTTAGAGAATGTTATGATCACCTTTATATTATTTGATCTACAAGTTAATAATTTCTATCCTTGCAGAAATTTACCACCCTAAGATTTCTTATCCAGCAGGTCAAATGTGCTGAGATATTGTAATTTTTGTGGTTTCATTGTAATTATTCTGGAGGAATACTGAAAATTCTTTCTTTTCTTCTTTCTTCTATCTTTCTTTCTCTCTTTTTCTCTCTTTCTTTCTTTCTCTCTTTCTTTCCTTCTCTCTTTCTCTTTCTCTCTTTCTTTCCTTCTCTCTTTCTCTTTCTCTCTTTCTCTCTTTCTTTCTTTCTTCCTTCCTTCCTTCCTTCCTTCCTTCCTTCCTTCCTTCCTTCCTTCCTTCCTTCCTTCCTTCCTTTCTTTCTTTCTTTCTTTCTTTCTTTCTTTCTTTCTTTCTTTCTTTCTTTCTTTCTTTCTTTCTTTCTTTCTTTCTTTCTTTCTTTCTTTCTTTCTTCCTTTCTTTCATTAGATACTGGAACTGATACCAGAAATCAGTTTCAAGAAATGATGCTGGGGCCCAGGAGATAGCATGGCGGTAAGGCGTTTACCTTTCATGCAAAAGGTCATCAGTTCAAATCCCGGTGCCCCATGTGGTCCCCCGTGCCTGCCAGGAATAATTTCTGAGCATGGAACCAGGAGTTAACCCCTGAGCACTGCCGGGTGTGACCCCAAAAACCAAAAAAA
>PVKC010002038.1:0-45778 GCA_004027635.1 Crocidura indochinensis | reverse complement strand
AAGGCAGCAGCCAACTCATCTACCAAGGCAATGAAGCAAATGGATATCGGTGTTTATTTTAGGTTACCACCCAAAAAAAAGGAAGAGCAAGTGCCAGGGGACAGTGTCTTCGAGGGGAAGAACTCAAACCCAGTTGTTGAGTCCCAGGAAAAAGGGATCTCAGCAACACAAGAGGAAAGCAGAAAAATCATTGAGTGATATAGAATCGGATGGAAAGACTTTAAATGAAAGTTGCCTGGAATTACCTAGTCAGAGGTCACAGCATCAAAGAAAGAGACGGAAAAAAATCAGATTCAGTCCAAGGGAGAAACTCTCAGAAGACAGACCTAATGAACAAGACAGAGTTGGATGCTGTCCATCTAAGCCAAGACAAAGCCCTGATAAAATCAACTAGTGGCAGAATTCAGCGAAGAAACGTGAAAGCCCCAGAGTCATATAATGAGGGAGAATTAAGAAAAAGGACATGTCCTTTCTATAAGAAAATACCTGGAACTGGCTTTTCAATGGATGCATTTCAGTATGGACCGATTGAAGGCTATACGGCCTATTTCCTCACACACTTTCATTCCGACCACTATGCTGGCTTGTCCAAAACCTTCACCTTTCCGATTTATTGCAGCCAGATAGCTGGCAATTTGTTGAAGAACAAACTTCATGTACAAGAACAATATATCCATGCATTGCCAATGAACACAGAATGTATAGTGAATGGTGTCAGTGTTGTTCTACTTGACGCTAATCACTGTCCAGGTGCTGTCATGATCCTTTTTCATCTACCCAACGGCCACGTCATCTTGCACACGGGCGACTTCCGAGCTGACCCCACCATGGAACGCTCTCTGCTTGCTGACCAGAAAATCCACACACTTTATTTAGATACCACCTACTGCAGCCCAGAATACTCCTTTCCATCTCAGCAAGAGGTTATCCAGTTTGCCATCAACACTGCCTTTGAGTCAGTAACTCTAAACCCACGGGTGCTGGTTGTCTGTGGCACTTACTCTATTGGAAAAGAGAAAGTCTTCCTAGCCATTGCTGATGTTTTAGGTTCAAAGGTGGGAGTGTCCCAAGAAAAATACAAAACATTACGATGCCTCAGCATACCAGAAATGAATTCCCTCATCACAACTGATCTGAACAGTTCCCTGGTTCACCTTCTCCCAATGATGCAAATTAATTTTAAGGGCTTACAGAATCATTTGAGGAAGTTTAATGGCAAATATGACCATATTTTGGCTTTTCGACCTTCAGGATGGACACCTTCTAATAATTTAACTAGTATAACAGATGTTACTCCTCAGACCAAAGGAAACATTTCAATATATGGAATTCCTTACAGTGAGCACAGCAGCTACGTGGAAATGAAGCGTTTTGTTCAGTGGCTCCAGCCAAAGAAAATCATACCAACAGTGAATGTGGGCACTTTCAATTCTAGGAGCACCATGGAGAAATATTTCAAAGAATGAAAATTGGAAGCTGGAAATTAATGTCACCTGATTGGCTTTAGAAATGGTTATGTAACGTTGGTATAACTTTTTCACAGTTGAACCTGTGTTGATATGGAACAGAAAAAAATCCTCAGGAAGTTCTCATTGGGTGGTTCTCATTCACATTTGAGGGCTGCAGTCACAGCACTACAAGGCTGATCTCCCCAAGGAGAAGCAGTTTCATTTTCCTCCCCATTGGGCACATAAGTTCTGCCTTTCAGTGTTAGGAGAGAGGAAACAAAGAGAGCTCTAGGACCAAAATGATTCATAGCATTAACTAAATGAGATGGAATGCATCATATAAATATATATAAGTACTTGTAAATCTTTTCAAGTAATGTTACATGGAAAAATCATTTTTTGCAATCAAACTTTTATAATATGTACACTGAAAATAAAAATCCATTTTTAACTTAAAAAAAAGAAAAAAAAAAGAAGAGGGCATGCAACAATTTACTTCTTTGCCTCCACATTATAACTCAAATGACATTTAAATTTCACTAGTCTTTCAGATAAATCAAACAACTCAAAAATTATTACTACTGTATTTGGAATAAGAAAAACAATATTATTGCTATTGGTGCTGCTAATAAAAATGACTAACTTTATGAATGTAGTATAAGCATACTTAATTATAATCATGTAAAAAATAACATATTACTATCCGTGCAAATATATAATCACATATTGCTGAATATGTGTGCATAGAGTTAAATAAATATATATTATAAATGAAAAAATTAATAGGGTCCAAAGCTACTTCTGAAGCCCCAAAATGAAAAAATGTATTTATACACATATATTTAATCAGCTGGAAATGTTTATACTAAATTAGGCATTTAATTATAAATTATACACTAAATTGTTTCTGTTTACAAATACAATTAATTTTTATAAAGTATATTTCTAGATAACAATTCTACTGGATTAATACCTTTGAATTAAGAATATAAACACCTAACCAACATTTAAAAATAATACCTAAAATGCTGTATAAATTTAATCTGCCTCCCAAAGGAATAGAATACACAATACACATTATGTCTAAATTCATCTTGTAAAAAATTCACATTGGAATAAATTTGAGTTATTAGACTTAGAATTAAGTATAGTATAGTTGGGACCAGAGTGTAGCAAAGTGGTAGCATGTTTGTCTTGCACGTGGTTGACCCAGGACAGAGATGGACTCAATTCCCAATATCCCATATGGTCTCCAAGCCAGTAATGATATCTGAGCACAGAACTTGGAGTAACCCCCGAGCACCACCAGTGTGACTCCAAACAAAACAAAATAAAAAATAAATTAATTATAGTATTTAATGTAATCATTCTATGTAATCATGTAATTATTCTATGGTTTAGTATGCATGGTAGGACAACCTTTGAATGAGGTTAATATTAGGAACAAAGAAGATAATTTATAAGAGAAAATAAATGTTAAGGGATTAAGAATAATTCATAGACTGTTTTTCTATACTGGAGTTTGCATCAAACAAAATATTTTATAAAGAGAACTCAAATATTCTATGTATTTTTTTTTTTTTTGGTTTTTGCGTCACACCCGGCAGTGCTCAGGGGTTACTCCTGGCTCCATGCTCAGAAATTGCTCCTGGCAGGCACGGGGGACCATATGGGGCACTGGGATTCGAACCGATGACCTTTTGCATGAAAGGCAAACGCCTTATCTCCATGCTATCTCCCGGGCCCCATATTCTATGTATTTTTAACAAAATACTATTTTTAATTTAAATATTCACTTGTGAAAGAAACAAACCATTTAAATGCACTGAATTGCTTAAAATTGCTTTTAAAATATGAGGTTTCCGGGGCCCGGAGAGATAGCATGGAGGTAAGGCGTCTGCCTTTCATGCAGAAGGTCATCGGTTCAAATCCCGGGTCCCATATGGTCCCCCGTGCTTGCCAGGAGCAATTTCTGAGCATGGAGCCAGGAATAACCCCTGAGCACTGCCGGGTGTGACCCAAAAACAAAACAAAAAAAAAAAATATGAGGTTTCCAAATATTTTAAAATTAGGCTGTTGTGCATGAGTGTATTTGCACAATGATAATGAACATTGTAAAATTTCATATTTTTTTATTAAAACTCTCAGTCTCACTCTACAACAGATGCATACTTTTAGGAAACTAAACTAATGATAATTAAATATTAGGAAACTAGGGGCCGGCTAGGTGGAGCTACAGGTAAAGTGTCTGCCTTGCAAGCACTAGCCAAGGAAGGACCTCGGTTCGATCTCCCAGCGTCCCATATGGTCTCCCCAACAGGGGCAATTTCTGAGTGCTTAGCCAGGAGTAACCCTGAGCATCAAACGGGTGTGGCCCCTAAAAACCAAAAAGAAAGAAACAAACATTAGGAAACTAATGGGAACACTGGAGACAGGGAAGTAAGAGAAAATGTTCTTTTTCCAACATTAAATTGTCATTTATAACACTAAAATTTACCATCTTAAAATCAGCTAGTTCTGTTTTTATTTTTGCATAGAGGATTCATGTATAGAATTATGGAATAGTTGGCAATAATAACCAACAATGAATTAAACCTAAAATTATACATTAAGAAGGGGTTTACTGTAACCAATAGTTATGTGGTCATGGTCATTCACAAAACTAGAATCGTGACTTGTTTCAGAGAAAAAATAATAGTAAAATTAAGCAAAAGCTATAAAGAACAATTTAATTCACAGTGAGTAGAATATAGAAACATTTATAATATAGAAACATATATAATATAGAAACATTTTCAATGATATAGACTATATTCTAATAAAATAATTGAGACCAATGAAGTTGTTATTTATATTAAATAATTGAAAAAATACCTAAAGCTCGGATTTTTTTATTCTAGTATATTTTTATTTCTTCTTAAAGGACAGAGATAATTGGGTTTTGCATTAAGCATTATTGCAATTTAATTTAATCTGTTTTTTTTTCCAGAAAATAAGTACTTAAAATAGGAATATATTAGAGATTGACCCAAAAGTAAAAAAACATATGACTATGAAAGAAGAAAATAAGATGCATATCTATTCCCAAATCAGCAAAATGGCTTACTGATACCACTTCTGTTTCTCTTTAATATGCATTAGAAATACCAACTAATCATTAGTAGTCACACATCTTAGCCTGATAGCTAGAGAAAGAAATATTCTATCATGATTTAAAAGATATTCATTCTGGGGCCAGAGCAGTGGCATAAGAAATAGACCACCTTCCTTGCATACACTAACCCAGGATGAACCACGGTTTGATCCCCTATCATCCCATATGATCCTCCAAGCGAGGGGATATTTCTGAGCACATATTCAGGAGTAAGCCCTGAGCATCACGAGTGTGCCCCCACCAAATAAACCCAAAAAAATATTCATTCCAACTAATTCTTCAAATTAAATTCCATGATATTTTTAAACATATACTTTAATGTCTATTTCTGGTTGTAAGGAAAATTAATTTTTTCAAACTAAAATGGAATACGAAAGTATGCAAAGCTACGTGATGAATCAGAATTTTATGAAGGATAGATGAATAAAGGCAACTCTGTGTCAGAAATAGTGTGCAGATCTTTACTTTGTGTCTGTGTGTTTGTGTGTTCCGGGGCAGGAAGTTTGGCCATACTGATCATGGTTAGGCGTTACTTGTGTCTTTGCACTCAGGAATTACTCCTGCTATGATATTCTGGGAATTGATCTGGGACAACCACATAGCAGGCACATACCCTACAATTTGTTATCATGTCTTCATTCCCTACATAAGTTTTGGACACAAGAGAACATCTAGAGACCAGAGAGATTTACTGCAGGTAGGGTGTTTACCTTGCACATGGAACACCCATACCATATGGTCTTCTGAGCCACCAGGAGTGACCCCTGAGTTCAAATCTTGAAAGCAGCTGAGTATGGCCCCAAAAACAAAACATAAAAAGAGAGCAACATTCCAATAAGTAGGCAAGTGATTTCAGGTTGCTAGATCTGCAGGCTGAAATCGCTGTAGCTTTTTCAGAATAGGTTCTTTTCTAGAAAGGGCTGGCCACACGAATTTCCACTGATAAACAAATGATCCAGCTGCACAGCTTCTGGAGTTCACAGCCACTTATGCAGCCATACGACACATCCAAATATCACAGAACTAACAGCTTAGTAGGAGCACAGAAAATTTGATGGAAATTTTGCATAGAAACCCATCACATTCAATGAAAATATTATGTGCTCAGAAATCACTCCTGGCTGGAGCGGGAGAACCATATAGGATGTCCGGACTCAAACTCAGCTTCATATTGGGTCAGCCGTGTGCAAGACAACGCCCTACCACTGTTATTACTCCAGCCCCATCTCCAGAATCTTTGAAAGAATCATTCTCTTTCTTTGTTCTCCAATAGTATAATGTTGCCCATCCCCCATTCTTCTTGTAACCTTACCTGCTAATAGACCTGCCCTTTTCTGGAAGGGGTCTTTGGGAGGTATCAAAGGGCTTTGGCTGGAGGGGATTAGAGGATATTTGGAGAAGCTTTGAGAGAGAATGAGCAAGGAAGATCAATGGAGAGGAGATGGCTAAGGGACAAGTTATAATGCAGGACTGAATAGGGATCCAGTGTAAAAGGTTTTTAGGCCACACATGTGGTGGCTAGGGCATAAATAATGCTGATGTCTCCTGGAACCTGTCTGATTTCCTCACCGCTACCTGAAACTACAGACAAACGGACTGAAGGGAGTTGCATAGACGTGGCCCGGGCTGGAGGAAAAAGGCCTCCATCACCATCCATCTCCATCCACCACCCTCCAAGCCCATCCAAAGGGCATTAATTCAACAGTATGCTATGCATATATCCAGTTGTGTAATATATTACTTGAAATTTAATGTATTATGAGGTTTCCAATCAAACTATTTTGACAAAGAAAGATTTGTCTAGTTCCATTAATGTTTAAGCATAAATTGTGTTGTTTAATTTTTAAATTTTTTTACAGAAGTCTATTTTTTTAATAGTACAAATACTTTTATTTTAAAGTCTACAACAGTATTATATGACTATTATCAGCAACATATCAATATACCTCCACCTCACAAATTGTTTAAAGTTCAGAAATATACCTTTTAAAGTAATAGTTATTGATAAAATTATTTTGACTTTATTAAGCCTTTGTAAGGTAAAGTTTGTGACTGTTGCAAAGCAGTGGGTGATATTTTTTTCTCAACAGGATTTTTGATCATTAGAGAGGCGCAGTACCCTAAAATGCGATTAGGGGTGCACTTTTTATTAATTTTCATAAGTAAAATAGATTTTAGTAGTCACTGAGTAATGCTAATTCCAAAATAGAAGCAGTAGGCCAAGAGAAAGGATTTTGATATTATCAGCCATTTAAGACCTAAATGGTTAAGAAATAAGTCTCCTTATTATAGATACTAAACAACATAAGTTTTCCTAAAGCAGAGAAATAGTGCAAATGAATGTATGGCAATATTTTGCATGGAAAAGCCTGAAGTTTAGTTCATGCTCATGTTTAGTGGCTATTATTTATTCATATAGACAGAATAACCATAAGAATGTTTGGAAAATGGACTATAGCTATGCTTCTGGTCAAAAGTTAGAATAAAAAATACTGATAATTGAACTGAAACCATAAGGCAAATAGAGAAAAACATAGAATATTCCAAGACATTGTAAAGGAATCATCAAGGATGAAACACTACTGGCCAAGCAGGTGGAAGAAAAGATAAACAAATGGGACTACAGTAAACTGAGAAGCATCTGCATCTCAAAGGAAACAGTGACTAGGATACAAAAGCCACCAACAGAATGGAAGAAACTATTGACCCAATACCCATCAAATAAGGAGCTAATATTTAAGATAAACAAATGATAGAAAAATATCTAACCCCGTCCTAAAAATGAGGAGAAGAAATGAACAGACATTGTCTCAAAAAAAGAAATTCAGATAGATGGCCAAAGTGCACATGAAAAATTGCTCCACATCACGAGGCCCGCTGGCTTCTTGGGGGTTGTTCTCAGAGTAGCTTAATGGAATGTATAGTGCTAGGAATTAAACTCAGATCTCCAGCATGCATACCACGGGCTTCAGTGCTTTGAGCTAAATATCTCCTCTATATACAATAGTCCAAAAATAATGGTTATATTTATTGCTATTGCTTTGTGCCTTTTTTTCAGGATGTGGAGTTGAAGAATTCAGTTATATTATCAGTCATCAAGGCTCTTTTTCTTTTTTTTTTACAGTCATCAGAAATGTTAAAACAAATCTGCAGAATCTCAGTAGCAATCATATACATTTGTAACCATAATTTTTTTGTTGTTGTTGTTTTTTGTTTTTGGATCACACCTGGTGGCATTCAGGAGTTACTTCTGGCTCTGTGGTCAGAAAGCGCTTCTGGCAGACTCAGGAACCATATGGGATGCCAGGATTCAACTATCATCCATCCTGGATTGAATGCATGCAAGGCAAACAATCTAACACTGTGCTATTTCAGGCACCTTGTAACCATAATTTTAAGTCAAATTAAAAACATTTAATAATGCTAATTTTTTTTTCCTGATAGCTAAATAAATGTAAGAATAAAAGAAAATCTGGAGTGCAGAGATAGAGCACCATGTAAGGTGTTTGCTTTCCATGGAGCTAATTCTCACCTAATGTAATCCCAAATCTGGAATAAACCCCGAGTAAACACTAAATACCTCCAGGCATGGATTTAAATACATATAAAATGACAAAAATAAGAAGGATAAAATGAAATAAACATTTCATTCCATTTAGTTTTTTCTTTACTTTCAGATCAATAAAGCAATTCTATTACACTTTAAAAATCTTGGCCTGCCTCATTTTAAGAACAAGTTTTACATATCTCACAACTTGAGAATATGCAGTTATATAAATACCTACAACCTTTGAACAAAATAAATTAATAAAATGCTTTTAATCTGATTCAGACAACAGCCAACTACATAGAAAAAATAAATTTGGAAAATATATAAAACTTGGATTCTCAAAATTAAACAAAAATTATTTACTTTCTAATAAAATACAAAAACTCAAAGGTATAGTGTATTCTGTTTAATCACTGTTTCCTTGGGTGTTCCCAAGGAACTTTCTTAGGAAGTACAGAGAAAGTCTATAAAGAATTCTGATAGCATATTCTCAGGGAGTGGATGTCCTTACTCATCTTTCTGAGGTTAAAACCTACTTGACATTTTATACTTTAGGTTCTGGTGGAAACCTTAGTATAATGGATGAATCTTATTTATACCGGATGGTGAAGATTAATGAAATGGTGTCTTGGAAACAGAAGGTCAGTGAATATCTTTTACAGCTCCACACATTCTTCATCTCTTCCACCTGAAGAAATACTTAATATTGAATTTTGGTTTACTGAGCTGCACAAAGAGAAAACAGATAAGGGGAAAGCAAAAATAAATATAATTTAACTATTTATTAATACTATTATGTATGAAATTGAAAATCCTTATTATTTTTTTTTAAATTGATGAGTTGTTGAGTGAAGGATATGTCTAATCTGGTCTTTGTGTTTAAAATCATTTATGCCACATACTTGCTTAATTCTCCATTAAGTCTTCAGGGATTTCATAATCTCTGTAACCATATAAATCAATTTATCTAATAAACATTTTCTCATGTTTTTAAAAACTTAAAAAGAAGTTTGACTGTTTTATTGATTGTAGGCCATATTGAGTATTATATAATTATCATTCAAAATTCTTTAGATGTACCAGGATCATTTGATGGTTCTGTTCCAACTTATATGTCTGAGTGTCAGACATACAAGCAGAAACAAAATAAAGTAAACTCACATGAAATAGATTTTACTGGAATTACATGAAGATGCTGATGAATGTTTTACTCTGGAGCCAGTAAGCAGAAATCAGTTCCATTGCTTTTCTACATTCTGCAAATAGACTGCATTTTATAGCTTAAGTTTCTCTGATATTGTTAATGCCAAAAATACATCTTCAAATTGCTCTCTGATTCTTTTCCTGATCTCAGATCTCTTTCTTTTACAACTGTAAGAAAAGCTGTGATAACATTTGGTTAACATGTCATCCAGAATAATCTTCCTTTCACAATTTTCTTAATTTGCATCTATCAAGATCCTTTTTACTATGTAACATATTTAGAAGAAATTACAGAGGTTAAGAAGAGAATATCTTGGGAAAAATCTACTGTGCCCCTCACAGGTATTGAATTCTTTACCTGTAAAATACATATTTTCCTTATATCAAATAAAAATTATAAATCTCCATGTCCTTATTAAGCCATATTAAGATACTCACTGTCAGCTTTTCTTTAAATATCGAAATGGACATTTTTTCTTTGCCAGCCTTGTTAGCATGATGGTTTATGATGGTTTATTGTACCTCACAAATGCATAAGTAAATGCATTCAATTTTAGTTTATTTATTGAAAAATTGAAAATACATAGACTAATAAAAAGATACATATTCTAATTATTATTTTATTATAATGCTTTTTCTTCTCTAAAATAGTAGCAGTTGCTAAATGCTAATAATAAATATTCTAACAACATATATTTGAGATAATAAATTTTGGAATCAAACTCCAGAATCAAATGCCAACTGAATAGTATTACTATAGCATAGGATGATACATGATAACTAGATTATGTGTTATATTGAGCATTGTATAAAAACAAAAAATTAAATATTAATGTAGCAGTTAAGAATTTTTTGAAAGATTACTGAAAATTGGGTTTGAATCAGGAAAAAGTAATGTGTGGAGAAATAGATCTAGTATTTCAGTTATTTTGTTTATCATAAATGTACACAATATATAATATACTGTATATTCAATATACTGCCATTTAATACGTGCTTATAATTACATGAAGTCAGGTAATAAAATTAATTTTAATTAACATTACTTTATAAAACATGGCTTACAAAGTTATTGATAATTGTTATAGTCATATAATATTACAACACCAATCCCACCAGCAGTGTAACTCCCAATCATCAATGTTCTCATACTTCATTGTGATCCCCCCTCCTGCCACTTTGGAGGGTGCATTAAAGTTCAGTGGTGTCAGCTTAAATCTCATGTTTCAGTGTTATTTGAATCTATGCTTTGGTTGTCTAGCCATACTACTTTCCGACCTACCCCAATATAACAAATGCCCAAAGCCCTGCTCCATCATTACTTCCCTTTCACATTTTCTGATATTTTTTTCTCTTTTCATTTCTGTTCTTCTCTGTCCACCCTGAGGCTCTGGGTCAAGGGTGACTAGACATCCTCACTTTAATACATTACATTTTGTAAACCATTTTTTTTTATATATCACAGATGAATGAGGTCAATCTGTGTTTGGATTTTTCTTTGGATTACTTTTTACTTCACTCAACATGATATCATTCAGATGATATCATATTTTGATTTTTGGGTCACACCCAGCAGCGTTCAGGAGTTACTCCTGGCTCTATGCTCAGAAATCGTTTCTGGCAGGCATGGGGAACCATATGAGATGCAGGAATTTGAACCGCTGTTCTGCATGAAAGGCAAATGCCCTACCTCTATGCTATCTCTCTGGCCCTGGAATTATATTTTTAAACTTGTAGATATTATGTTTTACTTCCAGTTTATATATATATATATATATAAACATTCTCAATTTAAATATTGCATAGTATGTTTCATAATTTTTAAGTGCCATTGTTTTCAAAGGTAGTGAGAAGCAATGTTGTGTGTAAGTAAAATGTTTACATTACATACTTACATTTTTGTTCAAAGTTATATGCCTAACTTAACATACAAATTCAATTATATTTAAAGATCTGACAAGCAACCAACACCAGTAGCGATAGCTAGACAAAAAATGATGCAATAAATCGATAAATGTAAATAAAAAGTCTCCCGAACTTATATTTTTAAAATTAATGATAAAGGGGAAGGAGAAATAGAATGGAGATAGGGCATTTGCCTTGCATACAGAACAGTGATTTGAATCCGGGCATCCTATATGGTCCCCGAAGCCTGCCAGGAGTGATATCTGAGAGTAGTCAGGAGTAAACCCTGAGTGCAGCCGGGTGTGACCCCAAAACCAAAAAAAAAATAATAATAATTATGATAAAGTACTTTTGAGATATTAAGTTTCTGAAAATGTTTGTTTTGTTAAAGTCATTTATAGTCTAATTTACTCTTTAATTAATTGACCTCTACATATATCATGTTTTATTTGTAACCACATATAATTTAGGACTTGTGCTCTATAAACAGACTTCTTATGTGTCTGTTTATCATGCGGAAATTCAGATATTTTCCCCTCATAATTGTATTATAAATTCTCTTACCTCCTAATGTCATTGAAGCTGCTTAATGTATTTTCATTTATTCAAAAAATTTAGTGGACATATAAAGAGATGTGAAAATATGCCTTCAACCCACTGTGTTCTTATATTATGAATATACATTGTTTTTAATCAATACTTATTTGCTATTAAAACTTCAATTTTTACATTTTTAAAACTACATGTTCATATTTTTCTGCTCTGATTCTATTCTAATTTTTCTATGTAAACACTTCATTTTCTGGTCATTATTTTGTAACTTTTTGTTTGTTTGTTTGTTTTGGGTTTTTTTGGCTATCCCCTGTGACACTCAGGGTTTACTCCTGAATCTGTATTCAGAAATCTCACCTGGCAGACTCTGAGGATCAAACCCCTGTAAACTTCATGCAAAGCAAATGCCCTACCTGTTGTGCTATTGACCCCAACCATGTAACTTAATTTTAATGCTAACTTCCATTAATATTTTCTTCCATAACTACGTATCCACTTATTTCTACCTTCCTTTGATTTTTTAGAATATTCTCTTGTTTCTAGAGTTATGTTTTCTTGCTTTTTCTGCCTCAAAGTTTTATAGTGTTAAATATCTATATGATTACATTGTTAGAAGACAAGCTATGAAAGAAGTCGATTTATTATTATTGCTCAAAATGTTTTGTTAAGCATATGTAATAGTGCATCAAGTTGAAAATATTTGTTAAGGATAATATGTCTTGGATATTGTGCACTTCTATGTATGTAGTAACATAAATTAAGAATTTCTCAATTAAAGTAAACATAGGAAAATTAAAATTAAGGAATAAGATCCATTATTTGCATTATATGGCCATTAATAAAATGCTTATATTAATTTAAAAGTAGGAACTCTGTGAGTAAATTTATTTTATTTTATTTTATCTTTAAAAATCACTCCTGTGGGTGATTTGCATCATAGTCAGTTGTGCTCAGAGCTTACTCTTAGCTCTGCAACTTTGACTCTCTGACTTTTGAAGCTACTCAAGAGATCATAGGATGTAACAGTGACTTGAACCATAGTTGACAAGTTGCAAGGCAGGTATCTTAACCCTTAAACTTTCTCTTGAAAACATGCATTTTAAAATTAAAATTTTATTTTTATTACATTTTTTGGATTTTTTTTTATTTTAATCATAGTGGATTGCATATCATTCACAGTAATATTCCAGGTACATGTTAACATTGAATCAGGGGAATTCCCATCACCGAATTGTCCTCCCTCCACCTCCATTCACATCCTGCCTTCCATATCCTCCACCCTTACCCCAGGGGCTTCTAGCTTGAGTGGCTCCCTCTGTGTCTAATTTTTTACTTAGTGATCTCCATTACTCCTTCCTCTAATTGGGAGGCAGGACTAGATAGTTCGAGTTATGTAGTTTTGTTTGAGGAAGAGTAAAATAATAAAATGGGGTAAAAATCAAGTATGCCAACAATGGGCAGAGTCCTTCTAGAGGCTCTCATCCTTGGTTTGAGAGATGAAGGGGAAAAAAAAGGGTGAAACACCACAATGGTTCAAAAAGAAGTATCAAATAAGATATCTAGTGAGTGCTGCAGCAATAAAGATATGCACCACATAATTGCCATGGTCTTGAGATAAAAAAATATGACAGAGCTTAAAAAGGAAGAAGAGAAAAGAAGAAAGGAAAAGTAAATATATAAATAAAAAAGTGGACAACTACTTAAATATCTACAACAGTCTTAATTACCTCATTTAGAAATGTTATATATTATTTCAATTTATTTTATACTCATTGTTTTTATGATATATTCTGGATACATTTATCATTTTTTCTTTTTAGTTATATCTTCTTTTCAGATTATTGTGGTTTAGCTTATAGTGTATGAAATGATATTTTCCACCTAAAATTTTAATGTGAAAATTATAGCAAATTCAAAATCAGTTAAGTTTATTTTGCTGGCACCTACGGACTTAGTTGATTCTATGCCTTTGAATTTTTTATTCAATACACATTTCTAATAGAGGTTAAATTGCCACAATTTAGAACACATTAGTTATTGCTATATAAATGCTAATTTATGCAAAGTATACCAAATATAAATTCATTGCATTTTGTATATGCTTGCATATATATTTTGTATATGTTTTAAAATTATTCAGGGAACACTGATATATTTATGAAAAAATGTTTAATTTATTTTTTATTTTTTTATTTTGAGCCACACCCAGTGATACTAAGGGTTTGCTCCTGGATATACATTCAGAAATCGCTCCTGGCTTTGGGAACCATATGGGATGCTTGGGGGATAGAACCAAGGTCTGTCCAGGGTTAGCCACGTGCAAGGCAAAATGCCCTATTGCTTCTCCATTACTCTGGCTCTCGTGTGAAATTCTTACATATGACATTCAAATAGTCACACTTATATATAGTACATTATTTAAAGTAAGGGTTAGTTAATTTCAAATTAGCTTGGAAAGTGCCGAAAACAGCACAGAGTGTAAGGCACATTGTCTTGGATGCAGCCAACCTGGGATTGATCCCTGGTATCCCATATGATTCCCAGAGTACTGTTAGAAGTTATTTCTAAATAAGGATTCAAGAGTAACCCCTGCCAACAACAGGGAGTGGCCCCAAACCAAAATATATCACCTTGGGATAATTTTCTAATTACTAGTACAAAAATTCTCTTTAAACAGAGGACACTTTTTTTATTCCTAAGTAAATAGAAAAAATGTCTTATTTATTTACTTTTTATATTGTCCTAGAAATATCATGAAAAACTTAGTAAAATAAAAGGTACAGTTCCAGCAAATAAAGTTATTTCCCAAACAATATATTTGTGCAAACAAATAAGCAGTACTTTTCCTATGGTTTATTTTCAAAAGGTGCAAATAAATCCTACTGAAAGTTCACTCAATGAACTGCACTATTATTTAAAAGTACATATTATAACCCATATTATAAAATATTCTTAATTTTATACTATAAGAAGTTAAGAATAAAAGAATGACAAATTAGTGAGTGAGATACCAAATGCCCTGTGCAGAATTTAGATATTCAATGATCTCTAAATACAGAAGACTGACTTTGATAACTGCAACTGAGCAAAATTTTTCCTGAGACCATGAAGACCTTGGAGTTTGACAACTAACATGCCAGGAGCCTGTAATCAGTCCTATGTCAGTATGCTTCATGGGTAGAGTCACCCTGTATCACTTAGGCCAAGGAAATTTTTTTCTTTTCCCCAACATTTACTGCTTTTACTTGAATTTCCAAAAGCAAGTAAAAAAAAAGGCAAAATAATTGAAAGAAAAAACAAGTTAACAACAATTTTTTTCTATAAGAAAAACACTTGATTTGTAAAATCACTAGTTTACCCCTTCTATCTTTCAACCTCCTCTTTCATCATCAGTATGTATTTCAAAAGTTGCTTTATAAATTCTTAAAGGGTTGTCTGTTTTTTTCTGTTTTTACCATGAGGTAGTCATTGCACCCAAAAAATCTCATTATTTTGCATTAAATCTTCCAGCTATCTAAAAGTAGACATTGGAATGTAATTTTTTGTGTCACATCATTGATTATGTATCAAAATTGTGTAAGGAAAGCAAGATACAAGGGTAGTGATTCAGATAGAAAAGTTTAGTTATATTTTAGTTATATTTTCATCAGGAGAAAATATGTTTCCATGTTTAGCTAAAAGTTTGGGTATTACTTCCAAACTTGATAAGGAATATTTTAGATAGAAAGTTTTTGAAGCTCTGTAAAAACTGGAGAGACTGAAAATGACTTCTGAGTACAAAGCATATTATCTGCAGTCAGTAGGGTTATCTGTTAGATCATATTCTTGACTAACACACTGACAAAGGAAATTATAATGAGACAATTTCATAATGCTTTAATAAACCAGACTTGGATAATTCTCAGAATTTTGTTCATAATGTTTTTCATTTCTCTGTTATCTGTTTTTAATTCTCTTTCATTTATGATCTGACTTGGATTTTCTCTCTCTGTATCTGCCAGTCTCTTTCTCTTACTCTCATTATGTAGACAAGGGTTTTTAGTCTTTTTATTATTTCAAAACTTAAATTCTAGTTTAGTTGAAAGTTATTCATTTATATCTTACTGGTTTATTTTATAACATTATTTTCTTTTTTATACCTTACTGGGGTTTTTTATGTTGTACTTTTTTAAGTTTCTTAATATAAGTAATTTATTTGAGTGTTTTGCACCTATTATAAACCTGTATCTTATTAACCTTTGTTTTTATATTATTTTTGCACCACCTAGATTTAATATTTAGTATCTTATTCTCATCGTTGCAAGAGTATTTTTTGTATAGTCTGGTGTAATGGGGTTTTGACATAATAACATTTAACTTCCAAATATAACTTTTTGTCTATATATATGTTTAATGTCTGACTTTATGACATTGTAGTCTGAAGTGAAATCATGCTTACTAGTTTTATTACTTTGTGGAGACCTTTTTCATAGTGCATAGTTATAATGGAGAATATTCCATGTGTACCAGATAAAAATGTGTATTCAATATATAGGACTATATTTCAGACCAGAAATGGCTTAGAATTGTTGGAGCATATATTGGAAGCTCTTCATTGGCACATGGGACTTTATAACTAGAGCATGGCAAAGAGGTATCTGTCCTGTTGAATTCTAGAGACTGCTTGTTAGTACCTAGATAAATGATAGCATTTTGTGGGAAGCCTGACCGGCTGTCTAAATAACACTGATGAAAAGGATGGAAAAATTATAGCACTCTTGTTTAAACAGTATCAGTTGCCTTGATTGTTCTCATTTGCAGACAAAATGGGCAAAGCTACTCTTTACCATTTTCCGGTACCATAACACATTGTTAGACACTGTCTCTTACCATCAAACAATTGGTAAAGAAAATCTGGTAGTATATAAATCCTATATATTCTTTGACACTATATCTCACATCAAATTCAGTGCTAATTCTATCTTGAACACTGCTTTTCTAAGTGCTAAATGATAACATTTTAATTCCTGACAAAGCTCTACCTTCTGGGGGAATATGCTTAATGTTTTCAAGCAGCAAATCCCACAGAAACATTGATTGTTTTCTCCAACAGATTTTCTTTAAGGTCTCATGTAGAATTACGTTCCTGATTAAGGTTTTAAGCATTATTTGTGTTAATGCCACTAGAGTGGTGTAAGATCTACCAGTATCTATTCATCTTCAAATAATACACTCTATATATATTTTATAAACAATACATTAATTTTAGATTTGAAACTAATTAAAAAACACTGTTTTGAATTATATAACTACTTTGAGTTTATAATTTTATCACATCCTGTAAACAAAATTTATGCTAGTGGTCTTTATTTTTATTTTCTACTAGTCTTTAAATACCATGCAAGATTTTTATCTAGGTTTAGAATTGTTTTATTTGTTCTGAATTGCTTATTCCTAACACATGGAATTCTAGAAGCAACATTTGAATCTGAGTTTTTTTAGAGCTTCTTTATTATTTATTTATTTATTTATTTAGGTTTTGGGGCCACACCCAGTAACTTTCAAGGGTTTCTCCTGGCTATGTGCTCAGAAATCACTCCTGGCTTGGGGGACTATATGGGATCAAATGCTGTCCATGCGAGACTGTTACAGGCAAGACAGATGCCTTACCACTTGTGTACTGCTCTGGCCCCAAGAGCTTAATTCTCTAGGATGATCGCTCTTTTAATTTTATTGAGGTTACTGGCATTAGTTAGGTTTCTTGGGGTGGTTCTTATTTTATGATTTAATTTTAATATAAAAACTTTTATTTAATGTGGATGGAGTGGTGATGCAGGGTGTAAAGTGTCTGCCTTGCGCACACTAACCTAGGACTGACAGTGGTTTGATCCCCCAGCATCCCAAATGGTCCCCCAAACTAGGGGTGATTTCTGAGCGTATATCCAGGGTAACCCTTGAGCATCACCTGGTGTGGTCCAAACTCCAAAAAGAAAAGAAAAGAAAATATTTATTTAAGCACTATGATTCAAAGATGATTGTAGTTGAGTTTCAGTCATAGATAGAACACCATCCTTCAGCATTGCAATTCCACATTTGTTTACAATTTGTTGCATAATAGCAATTGATTTGAATAGACTATTCTATATATGAATTTTTTTCTGAACAAGGTTTCTCAAGTTTGACTCTTAAATCTTGGTTAACTCAGTTATTTTGATGTTGTCCTTTCCTTGTTTATAATTGTCGTCAATATTTTAAGTCTAATTTCTATTCTATAGACCTTATAAATAGTAAGTAGGCAAAGCTTTCATATGAGAAAATGTAAGAAAAGGTTAAATTAATTTATTGATTCTGTACCATTTCCTAAAACTTTCTGATAAATTCATGCCAGCTTTAATAGATTTGCATGTTTTTTTTGTTCAGTCTTTACTAAGGTTCTTCACCATTAGAAAAATATCACATGAAGGATAAATCAACTTCTAAAGTTTTCTGAGAAGCAGAAAACTTTATATTTATAGTTCCTCTTTTCCCAATGATACTCCAGTCTATATCTTATTTATGTAGTTGCATACTATTTTTAAATATATTTTTATAATTTTTATTATAAAACCATGATCCACAAAGTTGTCTATAAGTTATTTCTGGCATTAAATGATTAAAAACCAATCCTACCACCAGTGTGACTTTCCTTTCACCAGTATTCCCAGTCACCCACTTACCACCATAACCATGCAGTAACAAATTTACTTCATAGTAATGTTAACAACACAAAGACAGAGGAAATGATCAGTCTTAGATCAACATGGGTTCATTTGAAATGATTGTTATAGCTCTCCATTCTTTTACTAAAGCCAGTATCTAAGGGTTTACTGGGCTAAGGTTTGTAGCTATATGAGCCTTTTGTGATACTGTTTAGGCTCACTGACTTTGTAGAGTATTATGCAACTTTCCTATGCTATTTCCTTTGATACTATTGGGCTGAAATTTCAAGATATTGATGTGTTGTGCTATCATGTCTGATAAAGTTGAGTCACAGAGGTTGAGCCTTTCTGTCAGAGGGTGTTGGGTGGTGTTGGGCCTCATTAGTTCATGCAGAATGGAATGTTATTCATACTAATACCTTATTTATAATTGGAAAATGATGATTATACAGAGTGAAATATTCTATTTGAGATACGTGTCTATCATAAAATAGAACTTTACCAGAAATCTGATACAATTATACTGTCATGAGCTGTTTGAAATTTCTGTTTATCCCCTAGAACAACAAATGATAATCATTTACTCGATAAAAGCTCGTCATACTAATTAAGAAAGTGAGAAATGATATTTTATTTTATATTTTAACATGTTTATGAGTTTTACAAACTTTAAGTTTTTTTTCCTTTTCCATGTCTCACAAAACAGCAAAATATGCCCAAGACAGAAGGCAAATGCATGCTAGCTCTGTGAATTGTCTCTTCTTCTCGTGCGAATCCATAAAACTTTAAGTTTTAAGAAAGATAAATGTGTTACATATTATGTAATGAGTTGAATTCTTTCATAATAACACTTTCTTAATTTATACATATACCACTTAATAAAAAGCACAAAGAAAAGAGGCAATCTATTTTTCTTCTCAGTCCTTGGTAACTGTTCCCTTAGGCATACTGCAGATACATATACATAGATTATTTTTATTTCTTTTCAAAACACAAGAAAAATAATCATTCTTGTTTCTTTACTGTAGATATTATCTTTGATATAAAGAACTCCACATTCCCATACTTAATGCACTTCAATTCAGGCTTCTGACTTTTGAAATAGCAGCCCATATTACTTTCAGCTAATCTAATATTGAAGGCTTCAGAAAAACCTTTAAATATAAAAGGATATGAAAATAAACATCTAAATAATTAGCTTCTTTGTCTTTCCAGTCTATTTAACAAACCCCAAATTGTATATATACCAGGAGTACTGTTAGTTACATTCATATTTGATTCAATAATCAATTATTTTTCCACAGACATTCTTTTAGTCAGATACAATAATATCAGACAAGATATATTCATATATAATAAAAGTTGTTTAAATCCTTACAACGGTTGAAAGACAGGAGAGATAGTAGTATGGGAAGGTTATTTGCCTTTTCCTTCTAACCCATTTTGTATCCAGGCATCACATCTTGACTCCTGATTCAACCAGAAGTGAGTGCAGAACAAGGAATAAGTCACGATCACCATGGTGTGACTCGAATATATTACATATAAATTTAAATGTGGACTTTATATACTTTTGACATGTTTGATTTGCAATTTATATATCTATCTACATATATTTCTCTATTATTTAATGTAGGTAGAATAGATTAAATAGTTTTAAGAATTATTATAATTCTTTATAAAGTGAACTGCTTGAAAACTACTTTAGAATATGTACTATAAATAGGTGCTATATATTGAACAATCTTTTTTAACAAGATTGTAAATTGGTTGAATACCACATATTCTGATAATTAAATAATGAGACAACAGATTATGGAGACTTAATATCTCAACATATGTCATAGAAGAACAGTGTGTGTCAGAGTATATTGATGTACAGTTATTAGTATACTCTCTCCTAGAAAAAGCAATAAATATATAGAAATTATGAGTAAAATAATTATATGATATGGAAAAAATTTTAAAGTAGACTTAATTCCTTGATTAGATGCACAAATCGAATGAAAATTATCTGTAAAAAATTTAAAAAGTACATTTTATGAGAGAAAATGGAATTCCCTATTATTAGCCATTCACATAAATTTCCCATAAGGGAATGATTTTATTTAAATATTATAAACACTAGTTCCACTCACATAATTAAAGTAATTTTATTGTGATGCTGAATAATTTTTTAAATGACTGTTTTAGTTCTTAATCAATTTAAATATTTACACTTTACTATATAGTTAAATTAATGATGTAATTTCTGTTACCATTACAGCTTAAAATATATTTTCTAAAATAGGTCATTCTGTTGTTTAAGGCTGTTTCTCAATAAAAATCATCCTGGTACTAATAATACTTATTGGCAGGGCATACTATAAAAGCTATTTAAAAATAATTTAAAATAATATAACAAGATATTTTTAAATTCAAAAATTATATTAAATAATATAATTTAATATGATATAATATAATATAATTTAAATCGTTTAACATAGGAAGATCTGGAACTTCTATATATCAGATTATAATTCAGTAGGTTCTATATTCCAATGAATACTGGTTAATGATATTATTTAGGTAATGTGCTATTAAAATATATCACACTTATTTCAAAACAAAATAAAATATTCCTTTTTTTATTTGTTTTTTGGGCCACACCCGTTTGATGCTCAGGGGTTACTCCTGGCTAAGTACTCAGAAATTGCCCCTGGCTTGGGGGAACCATATGGGAAGCAGGGAGACAGAACCGCGGTCCTTCCTTGGCTAGCACTTGAAAGGCATTCACCTTACCTCTAGCGCCACCTCTCCGGCCCCAGTATTCTTATTTTTTAAAATTATAAATATGACTTCTATATATAAGAAACTGAAAGCAATAAATTTAGTTAGAAGACACAATTATATTTAAAAATCATAGATGAAATATCAGAATTATATACATGAGGAACAAGCAAGAAAGTAAACAAAAATGAGATAACTGGATGCACAAATAATATGAACTTCAAAAATAAAATAAAAACATTGACAGATGAGCTGAATATTTCATCAATGTAATACTAATTACAAAACAAAGATCTGATTTCACCAGAATATCTTATAGATCCCCAAAATTTCAAGTCTGTTGTTCTGGTAAAAAGTCAGTTGAATGGACTCTATTTAATGGATCATCCTAAAGATGCAATTATGTTCTTCATCTCTTTTATCATAAGATATTTTATATGTTTTTCAGAAAAATTATTTCTTACTTTCTAGATGTTCCATTAATTTTATGTTCAAATATCAGAGTATCTACTGTAGTTTATGTGATTTTACACATAATATTTATATGCTGTATGCTTATACATCATTTTTATGAATATATTTTATGTTTTGACATGGATAAATAACTCTTGCTGAGAGAATATAAACTGTCCCTTATATGCTTAGTCAATTTCTCTACATAGGAAATTTCTCAAGTAGAAAATATTCAAACTAACCTATTTTGCTATGTACCCCTCTGTTCAGGTAATAAGTAATAGCTACTACTTCTTATCTAAAAACTCAGTGAATATATTATTCAAACAATTAATTCTAAACTATTTACTCTAAAGAAATCACAGAAAATGTTCATGCCCTAGGCACTGCCACTCTGGCTCCTACCTTCTAACATCTTGGCATTTCCATATGGCTTTAAAAAATACTTAAATTTGGGGCCCGGGAGATAGCATGGAGGTAAGGCATTTGCCTTTCATGCAAGAAGTCATCGGTTCAAATCCCGGTGCCCCATATGGTCCCCCGTGCCTGCCAGGAGCAATTTCTGAGTATGGAGCCAGGAGTAACCCCTGAGCACTGCCGGGTGTGACCCAAAAACCAAAAAAAAAAAAAAAAACAAAACTTAAATTTTATTTTATTTATTCTGGCTCCGTGTTCAGAGATCTTACTGGTGGTGTTCAGGGAATGGCAATGAGGAGACAAGGGTAGGATCAGATGTGGCTGCATACAAAGTAATTTCCTTACCTCCTGTACTCTATTAAGGCCCAGCAAGACATGATTTTTTTCTTTTGTTTTGTTTGTTTTTGTTCTTTCTCGTATCTGAGATTGCAGTATATTAAAACTTGTAGTTTTAGAAAATTAAAGAAGGTTTCAAAGTTATTTTTAAATTCTTATTTTACAAAATTTAAATATGAAACTATTCAAAGTTAATTGTTCTTCACATTTAAGTGGCCTACCATATTTTTTACTTTTTTTTAACTTTTTAAATCTACAATTCTTAAGAAAAACAATGGGTCGGAGAGATAGCACAGCGGCAAGGCGTTTGCCTTAGACACAGAAGGACGGTGGTTCGAATGACGGCATTCCATATGGTCCCCAAGCCTACCAGGAGCGATTTCTGAACAGAGCAAGGAGTAAACCCTGAGCACTGCTGGGTGTGACCCAAGAACCAAAACAAACAAACAAACAAAACAACAACAAAAACAAAACAAAACAAAAACCATAAAAACAACTAGAGATATTGTTGAATATCTTCTCTGATGCTGTTCCCTAACCATGTATCCATAAATAGTGCCTGACAGAGCAAGGAGGGGCACCATCCTCCTATAATCAATAATTTCTAATTGTGCTTGGCCTTAGGCTATCCTCCTCTCTCAGAGAGAACTCTGGTTATAATATTTATTAATATTGCCTTGCTCCAGGTCACTCCTACACCCTTTTCTTCATGCTAAGCTTCTTTCCAGCACCTGTCTATCCCCTGAGCTATATGTCCTGTTACTCTTCAGATTTCACTCCCCTTTGGGCATGGTTAGGAGGAGATAGGAATTTATCTGTTAACTGTCTTTCATCCGATGTTGATTGTTCCTGAACAATATATGTCCTACATGGAGTGGAGCATAGTTAGGACTCTCAGTCTCTAAGCTGGGAACCCCCGACACCTTGCTTTTATCTCTTATGTCTGTATTATCTTCTACCCGTGACCTGTTTCAGGTCAGTTCACCCAGGGCCGTAGACCACCAAGTTATAATAAGAAAAAAAAAACATCAGTATCAATATTCTGCAGTTCTATAAACCATTAAAAACCAATGTGCTTAAATTCAAATCCATGGATTATTATAAGACAGTTATTTTTTTGTAATGTTGGGAAAATATTATATTTAGACACATTAGTTGCAGTAGCTCAAGTATTTTCTCCAGGATGATGTTTAAACACCACCTGAACCTTTGTATTCTTGGAAAGACTCGGATTAGCTTGGCGAAGCAGACACATGTTTAAATTTTAATGCGTTGGCTGAAATACTCTGATATCATTTTGAACAAATACTGTTTACAGTTTCCACAGCATCCGACAAATATAACGTCTTGATTCTTGTAAAAACTTCACACTAGCACATTTATTGGTTACATTTTATGACTAACATAAAAGTTAGCAAACATTACAATTTGTGGGGTTGAATATCTATCACATCTACTTAATTCAGGTACTTATTGCTGAAGGAATTTTATGAGCAAAATAGCTCAGCATATCAACTATTAGACTATCATATATGTATTTTCAAATAAAATAATGAATGGTATATTTCTTAGGTGTCAAACTATATACCACACCAAAAAAAAAACTTGAAAAATATTGTCTACTGAGAATTTATGGAAATAGACTAAACTTTTGAATATTTTGATAGGAAAAATGAAGCATTTTTGACTGTTTCATATTGTGTGAAAGTTCTTACTTATTTATGAATATTTGAAGTTATTTTTTTCATTCTCTGTTAATTGCTTGTGACAGCCAAGAGTTAAAATATGGGAATCCTATTATATAATGTAGGAGAACAGCTGCAGCACAGTCTGCTTCTGCTGATTCTCTTGACAATGTGTCTCCTAATGCCCTAAAAACAGCTTCTCCTTGCATGGTTGTTACTTCACACTTTCAGTCTCAAACAATTGGCCCACTGAAATATTCAAGTGTCATACACAGGAGAATCCATTTCCACCTATCTCAGAAGGTTATCAAAAATTTTACACTAATGTCAGAAAAGCTAAACACGTTTTTGATATCTGTGATTGCCCTGGTATTTTGAGAACTGACCCAATATTTAACTTTCTAAAGAAATGTGTGTCAACTCTTGATAAATAAAAATGTCCTAGAAAATATTTTCTGTTTTGTATTTTTTTTTGCTTTGTTTGCTTTGTTGTTGTTTCTTTTTTGTTTTTGTTTTTTTGCATGTTCAGGAATTTTCCAGCTCTGATTCAGGAATTACTCCTGTCTGGCTCAGGACACCATATGGAATGCCACAGATTAAACTATGGACTAAGGCAATCACTGTACAAGTTGTAGTATAACTTCAGTTCCAGAAAAATATTCAAATATTAAACAAAGAGTTCTATATATTTGGGGGCCGGAGCGGTGGCGCAGTGGTAGGGCATTTGCCTTGCATGCGTCTGACCCAGGACAGACCTAGGTTCGATCTTTGGTGTCCCATTTGGTCCCCAAAGCCAGGATCTTTTTCTGAGCACATAGCCAGGAGTAACCCTTAGTGTCCCTGGGTGTGCTTCTCCCCAAAAACAAACAAAAAACTCTTTGTTTAATATTGAACATATATGCATGCTTATATTTGCTTACATATATGTATATAAAACATATATAAAACTGTTTATATTATAGATGTATATATTAGAGGAACAGCAAAAATATATGAGTTGAAATAATTCAAGAGTGAAATAAAAATTTACTCAAAAGTGATTAGTTATTTCCTTGTGAAAATTATGGACAGAATTGATAGAAAATTCTCTAAAGATCCTTTCAAAATTATTACAAATTCTTAAAAATATAATTCCAAGGAAAATTCAATTTAAATGTAGTAAAATGGCTCTTTTCTTCTTAACTTACCTCAATATGGAAAAGATAATTACTGATTAATTACTAATAATTACCGAATAGATTTGAAAATTAAACTAATTTTAAAATTAATCTCACTGGGTAATTATTTTCAAAGAAGGGTAGAATTGATGTGCATTTGTGTGATATTGGGAAAAATTCTTTCTTTGGCAAGGCAAACACTTTTTCCAGCCCTGATAATATATTTTTAACTGCAGATAATTTAATGAGCTAATTATTAATTTACTAGAAAAATAATATTTTTATTTTACCAGCATTTTATAGCTGTAAGAATTAGTTCTTTGTGGGGGGGGGTCAGATAGAACAGAGAATAGGGCACTTGAAATACACATAGCCTCTGAGATACCACATTAGCATCCCTAAGGTCTCATGAGCACTACCAGGAATATTCCTGAACACCGGAGTACCTGAGTACCAGTGGGTGTGGACATACCCCCTCCAAAAACCCAGAAAATAATTAGTTCCTTTTTTTCCTTTTTGGGGGGCTAGTGCTGTTTATTTGGAGGGCACACCCAGTATTTTCCATGCCTTACCTTGACTCTATGCTCACAGATTACTCCTTACAGGATGGGGGAATCAAAGCTTTCTTTTCTTTAGATTCTTGAGCATATATTTAAGTAACATTTTGTCTCTAAATTTCAATGACTTTCTATATGTAATGAACCATTTCTTTAATTTGTAACAATTTGCTATTATTTTGCACTTAAACATGTGCAATTAGAATTGCTTTTTTAATTTTCGTTTCATTTATTTTGGTGGTCAAACGAAGAGGTCTCAAAAATTATTCCTGACCTTGCTTGGGCACCATATATGTTGCCAGGTACCTAAACTAATTAGCCTAATTAGCAGTATGTGGCACAAGCACACTAATTTATGTTCTGTCTACCTATCCCTATAATCATATAATTGGATAGTGAACCTCGAAAATGATCTATTGTTGACTATTTTACATTTTTAAGAGTAATGCTGTATCCTTTTTTAAATTTATCAAATCACCATAAGATACAATGTAACATACATTTTCATTGTTTTCATGTCTATAATATTCAGGCACATATATGCCTAAATATATACAATAATTTTAATATTAAAAATCAACCAATTAAATTAATTTAGTATTAATAAATATTAATATTGATACATAATGATATATATTTAGTATGTGAATTATATATAATATATAATATAACACTCAATTCTTCACTAGTGTTAACTTTCTTTCACTAAATATCCCCAGGTTCCCTCCCACCTCTAACCTGTCTTATTGAATACATTATTAAATCTTGTTAACTTTTATGGAGCATCATTTCAAATAATTGGATACTGCTATATTTCTTTATGTAAGTTCCATTTTAGCCTTGCTAGTTAGTGCATAATATGACACTCCAATGGAATAGTATTGATGTTCAATATGTATCTCTTCTGTGACTGATTGAAAGTTAAAAACCTTCAAAGATTTTGTGACCTATTAGATCAGTTTCTACTTATTGATGACAAATCATTCCCTAGTGTATACACCTAGTGTATTTGTTTAAAAAAATAGAAATGTTTTCATATATAAGCATAAGGAGAGAATCATAATTAGTGAAGATCACCCAGGATATAGAATTTCATGGCCACAAAAAAACTCCTATAAGAACTATTCCTACCAGTTAACATGTGTAGGGAGATGTAAGGTGGACACTATTAGTACTGACATCTTACTGTAATCTCATTTGAAATATTATATACATTAGTATTGATGACCTTATTACCTCAAACACACACTCAGATAAACTGAGGCAATAATGCAAAACAGGTGAATAGTATAACCACAAAAAAAAACTATAGGGAAAGCAGCATAGTGATATAAAATGCCAAAGTATAGAAACATAAGAAAGGGGAAACAGAATATAATCAAATAAAAGTTAAACAGATAGACTGGAAGCTATCAATGTTCCTAATGGCCTCACTTCTAAGCTTCAGAGCATTCTTTTTTGTTTGTTTGTTTGTTTTTGTTTTTTGGGCCACAACCGGCAGCACTCAGGGGTTACTCCTGGCTCTATGCTCATATGCTCAGAAATCGCCCCTTGCAGGCACTGGGGACTATATGGGATGCCAGGATTTGAACTACCGTCCTTCTGCATGAAAGGCAAACTCCTTACCTCCATGCTATATCTCTGGCCCCAGCATTCTTTATAAAAATATCCATCTCTACTATATCTCATCCATAATCATTCAATGGAATCTTTTATTATGGAAACATCATTCAATGCTGCATGCTAGTGACAAAGGAATCATTACACTTTTTATCATTTTTTTCCTTCTATAGTATAATGCTCTCCTAAACCAATTTAGGCTGAGTTAATGTCTCAAAATTTCTATTGTTGCTTCTTTATTAAGAGAGACAGTGAAGAAAATTTCTTCAGGGCCCAAACCTGGTAAGCTGTTCCCAACCATAAACAGGGGGAAGGACTGATTTCTTCTGTACATTTGGGCACATGAAAGCTGTTATAAAGGACTGCTGCCTTGCTCCCTGCCTGCTTTTCTGCTTGAGGCAGTCAAGAAGATGCCAGTGAACATAATATCTTCAGGGCCTAACACCCATTAAGCTGTTCCCACCAAATACGGGTGGAACTAGAGGAGCCAGGGCTGAGCACATATTCTAACCCATGAGCCTCAGAGAAGCAAATACTAAAACAACACTATAAGTGTGGCAGTGGGGAAACAATGCAAGACAACCCTATGTGTAGAGAATGAAGGTGGCAGTTCTAATGACCCAAAAAGAACCAACCAGTTAGGTATACTCTCACATAAGGTGTTTAGAGAGAAAAATGGTGGATATTCATGGAGCTCAAAAAAAGCATAGATTTAGTTATATAAAACACAAATAAGAAGAGGATATGAAGATAGAAATTAGAAAAATTCATACTGAAATAACAGGTCTGAATAACTCAGTAGATGAAATTAAAACCTCAGAAAACCTCTACAATGGAGTAAGACCAGCTGAGGACAGGGTCAGTGAGCCAAATGAGATGAGATGCAGAACAACTCCATACAGCAGAAGAGTTTAGAAAAGAAGCTTTAATCAAACGATCAGAGAATGGATAAACTATTTAAAGAAGAGAAAAATACAGGAAGAAGAAGAAGAAGAAGAAGAAGAAGAAGAAGAAGAAGAAGAAGAAGAAGAAGAAGAAGAAGAAGAAGAAGAAGAAGAAGAAGAAGAAGAAGAAGAAGAAGAAGAAGTGTAGAAAAACGAAGACAAGAAAAGAGGAGGAGGAGGAGACTAGGGATGTGGTTCAATTTGTAGACCAGATGACTTAAAGGTGTCAATGTCTAGACTTGATCCCAGATGATCTCATATTTATGCTCTAATATTCTCATAACTTGTATGAATTCGTGTATATCTGTATGTATAAAATACGTGATATATTTATGCATACTCACATCTAACAAAGCAACTGTAAAAATAAATATATAAGATATCAAAAAAAAAAAAGAAAAAGAAGTAGAACACTAGAGAACAACAGCACTGGGTCCAGAGGGATGATCAGGAAATATAAAGTTGGGATGCTTTACTTGGAAAAAAAAATTCCTATTGTTATTAACTTATATCTAACATTAAGAAAGGAATATGTATGCCCCATCTGTGTCCAAAACTTAGATTTTGTTTAACATTTTATCTACTAGTTCTTTATGATAAAAGACTACATATGATAGCTCCAGTTTTATAGTTATAGAATCCAGTGTCTTTAATTTTAAAAACATTAGAACTTTATTGAAGAGTATTAACTTTCAGGCTATACTCAATGTTTATTTCTGGTTTTGTGTTCTGGAGATATTAGTAAGATGTAGAAATTTGAATTTATCTATAATCAATTGTGTTCAGACCAGTACTTTACTTTCTATATAATATAAATAACAGGACTTTTAATGAACTTTTTAGAAAATTGAAGTTAAATATTCAGCAAATATTTTAAGTAGATGTTTGAGTATTTTTCTAAATTTTTATTGCAGTTTTATACAAATAGTACAGAAATAGCATAGAATCATAATAGAAAATTTCTATTCAAATAAATATTATAGGAAGTATTAAAAATTGCATCAAATGAGCAAATAAAAAGATCATTGTAAAGACGTAAACTGTGTAAAAGTAGAAGTTTGATGTTCATATTTGCTTCTGGAATTTTTCAAATTTGGAAATATTTTTGAAATTTCTTATTTTAAATTTTAAAATTCACATTCTACCTTAATCAAGATCCAATAAAGAATTTTAGCATTGGTTTATTATATTAAATGGAATTTATTTGATAATTTTAATTTCCTTTACAAGTTAAAAAGCTTAGCAACAAAATAAAAAGCATAGTTAAAAATAATTTAATGTGGGGGATATATAGAAACATATAAGGAATAAAAAATGGTCAAGAGCAACAGAACAAGAGAATTGGTCTATAGTTAACAAAGTGGTAATAGGAAGTGGGGGCAATTATGAAGGGCACACTTGACAGTGGTGGAGAATAGCAGATACTCTAGTTAAGAATATGAGGTTGAGGGGCCAGCGTGGTGGCGCTAGAGGTAAGGTGTCTGCCTTGTAAGCACTAGCCAAGGAAAGATCACGACTGTGGTTGAAGTTTTGTACAAGTGAAACTCTATTCTAAAAAAGTAATGTAGAGGATGATGTCTTGTGTAAAATTAAACTAAACAAGTAAAGTAACAATTTATCTTAATGAAAGCACATTGTGAGTATTTTTTGAAGATTTGTTCAAATATTTAACCATTATAATGCATAATAATATACAAGTATTCTATTTTATTCAGGACTTCAAAACTACTTCAGCATCTACTTGTTAGTTTTGCTACATGCTTGTTTGCTAGTTTGACTACTTGTGACTGTGCCCAGGGCTTACTTTTTGGCTCTGTGCTTAGGCATCAATCCGAGTGGTATTCAGAGATAATATGTGATGTTTGGTATCAAATCATGACTGTGTAAAGTAAGTGCTTTGTCTCTTATAATATCTCCCTGGTTCTATATTTCAGCATTTATACAGATACAAATATCTTGAATAAAATACTTAAAATACGTCTAATAGGTATCAGAGTTATATTTTGGGTGCAAAAATAAGAGTATATGAATTTACACAAACAAAACATTTCAAAATTATACTAAACATGATGTGAAAAACAACTAATGATGTTTATACTTGTACAATATAATATCATTATTAAGCAATACATTTTGAGGCTTTTTCTTAGGAGAGAGGCTTTTAAGGATCCCTCTCAAGGATGTTCAATCAACTGAGTACGACTGGGAACCTCTTTTGGTTTTTCTATTAATGATAGGATTGTAGGTGATTGGAGAGTGTAGGGGAGGAATCTGCTGAACTCATAGTGTATAACTTAGCTCGTTGAACTGTCTCACCAGCACCCCAAATTAATATAATCATAAAACCATAAAATATTGAATCAAAGAAGAGGGTCTATATAAATAACAAGAACTAAAAAATTATATAAAAATGATACTCCCCAGGACCAGATATCTTTTTTGATGAATTCAACTAAGCATTTAAAGAATAAATACCAGTCAGTTTAATATTCTTCAAAAACAACTTATGAGGACATACTTCAAAATCATATTTTGAAACCAGCATTGTATGATTCAGAATCCATGTACCATTAGACAATAAAATTGAAGTCCAATATCCCTGATGTTCATAGTTGTAAAATTCTAGATCAAAATGCTAAGAAACAAAATACACAAGAAAAGTGTATGTCCAGGCTATTCTTCCTGGAATAAAGTAGTGGTTCAACATAAAGAAAAAAAGTTCTATGCCACTCTAACCGAATTATAACAGTTGCATAATAGCCTCTTTAATGCTAAAAATATATTTGTCAATATTTAACACTTTTATTAAGAAAATATAAATTAACATGCATAAATTATTATCTACATAATCATGGCCATATATGAAAGCTCAAAGATAATCCATGTTTAATGATACAAAATTTAAAATCTCTTGTTTATTAAGTTCACATAAATTTTTGTTTGTAAGTAGAATATGGATGCAAGCAGTATTTATTCAATAGTGAAATATGATGCAAATTAAATATTTCTCCAGAATTTTTAAAAATTTTGATAAAACATGTATTGAATGTTGTTAACTTTTATCTATTGATACAATCTTGGGAATGTATAACTATTGTTAATATGGTATATCAATTAATTTGCCCATATTTGAAAGTATCCCTAAATTACATCTCATTTTTGTTTGTGTGATGTTCTCTTTTTGCAAATTATTTTGAATGCAATTAGCTAAAACTTTGTTGAGGATATTTATATCTAGAAACATCAATATATTGGTTATTATTATTAAAGCAAATAATTAGTAAGGAAATAATTGATTTGTATAAATTTTCTTTTTTGGAAATTAATGTCTAAGTTTTTTTGTTTCCTCCTACTTCAGATTGAAAGTATCTCATAATTACAAATATTTGCGTTTTCTGTACATTTTTTACTATAGTGCCATAAAATTGTTCATTGACATCTCATGTCATTTTGTGTGTTTTTTTGCTAATAATGATGATTTTTCATTTGGCATGGATTTATTTCTTATTTTGTCTTTAATAACTGATGTCAGTTTACCAATTTTTCAATTCAAAATTGAATTGCATTATCCCAGAATGATAGCACTGTGGGAGGGTGCTCGAGCGCTTTGCATGCAGCTGATCCAGGATGGACCTGGGTTTGATCCTGGGCATCCCACAAGGTGCCCTGAGCCTGTCAGAAGTGATTTCTGAATGCAGAGCCATGAGTGAAAATCACCAAAATGTAATAGCATTGATAATTTTACTCTTATTTTAATTTTTTCTACTTTATTTTCTACTTTAATTTTCATTTCATTTCATTTTCCATTGACATATCTAAAGATTCTTTGCTGCTTCTAATATTACATATCTTTGATATTTTGGGTTATTTCAAAATTGGATCTAGTATTCTTGCGCAGGGGACATGCTAATCTCTGTATCGTTCCAATTTTAGTATATGTGCTGTCGATCTGGATCTACTGTTCTTAAGTAAATAATATTATCTTAAATTAGCACAATAACTTTAAGGAAAAATTTAAATTCTCTAAAGATACAATTGAACTTTATCATACTTTATAACATTTATGAAATTTAAAATTATTGTTACATTTCCTTTTTTCCTTTTTTATTACATGCATTTAAATATTTACACATTTTAGTGGTACAACATTGCCAATCCATGTCAACCAACAATATGTCCATATCCTTCTACCACAATCTAAAGGATATGTATCATTTCTGGATTCAAACTATAGAAAACATAGCTCTTTAAAATTAGTTCAGAGCAGTATTATAGTGAATAGGTCATTTGCCTACACACAGATGACATAGGTTTGATTCCTGTCCTGGCACCACATATAGGCTCATGAGCTTTTAAAAGTAATTTGCACACAGAGCAATTAGCAAGCCTTAATCACAGCCATGTATGACCACAAAACAAAGAAACAAAAAAATCACATACTTAGTTTATAAGTTACCTCCCATAGGCAATGTATTTTGGATTATAAAAAGTGCACTTGTTTGCAAATAGTTTTCTATAAAAGTAAGTAGAAATATTTTACATGGATCAAATAAATACTACCAAGTAATATGGTTTTGTTTAAATAATATGTAGTTAGGGGGCCAGAGCGGTTGTGCTAGAGGTAAGGCATCTGCCTTGCAAGCACTAGCCTAGGATGGGCTGTGGTTCCATCCCCTGGAGCGATTTCTGAGCGCATATTAAGGAGTAACCCCTGAGTGTCAAAGGGTGAGGCCCAAAACAACAACAACAAAAATAATAAATAAATAATATGTAGGTAAGACCAAGAAATAGTAGAAGGGTAAGATATTTGCTTTGCATATATATGCCAATTTCAGTTTACAAAGCACAACCAGAAGTGATCAGTCCAGAACACAGAGCCAGACATAAACTCGAAGCACCCCAGTGTGCTCACAAACAAAACAGAAAAATGTCTACTAATATGTTTTATTTACCAGACAACAATTATATTTTGGGGAGGTTTTTTTCTTGTCTGTAAAGGTGTGCAAATGTCTGTGGTTTAAGGATTACTTTTGACTCTGTGCCCAGAGATTATTCCTGGTAATATTTAGGGTATCATATGTGATTCCAGAATCAAAACCAAGTCGACCACATGCAAACTAATTATGTCACCTTCTGTACTTCACCCACCCTAACTCTGCATCCCAAATTTAGGTTACTTTATATTTATACTTAAGTTCTTATTTTTTCTCATTTTTAAAATCAGTCAATAATTTAAGAATTTCTTTTATATTTAATCCTAGCAAAATGCAAAATTAATAGAAATATTTAAGTAACTGTGTATGAAAACTAATTTCACATCCTAGTAAATATTTTCTTGATAATTTATTGATGAATAGAAAAATTAGAGAAAATATTAAAGAAGTAAACATTCACATTTTGTTCCTGTATTTGTCTATTTTGGTTTGAGCTTAGTATTACTATTTTAATTTTTTTTTTTTTTTTTGGTTTTTGGGTCACCTGGCAGTGCTCAGAGGCTACTCCTGGCTCCATGCTAAGAAATTGCTCCTGGCAGGCACGGGGGACCATATGGGGCACCGGGATTCGAACTGATGACCTTTTGCATGAAAGGCAAACGCCTTACCTCCATGCTATCTCCCAGGCCCCTATTTCGATTATTTTTAAGAATGTGACTTCATTCCAAATTTTATATATTTGTTCTATTTTATTTTTCAAACAGAATATAAGCTATTACATCTCATATCCTTTTCTTTTTTAAATGCTACCTCATTCCACCAATAATGTCTTATTTTGAATCTTATATATTTCAACTAAGAATCTCTCAAAATAAAATGCTGGAATTCTATCAAAATAATTTATATATTTTTATTTTAATTATTTATCATCAATTTACTTTTTTTTTGTTGTTATTTTGGGGTCACACCTAGGAGCGCTCCTGGATTGCTACTGGCTTTACACTCAGAAATCACTCCTGGCAGGCTCGGGGGGACCATATGGGATGCTGGGATTAGAACCACTATTCTTCTGCATGCAAGGCAAACACCTACTTCCATGCTACCTTTTGGCCTCAATTTACATTTTATTTAAAATTAATTAATTGATTGATATTTTTTTGGTTATTTTTGACACATCCTTGCCCTCGGAAGTTACTCTAGCTCTGCTCTCAGAATTTACTTGTGGCAGGTTAGGGGGTCCATATGGAATGCTGGGGCAAGGACCAGGATCAATTCTGGGTTCTTGCAGCATGCAAGGCAAAACACCCTACTTATGTGCTACCACTCCAGCCCCTTTACTTTAATTTACTATGATTACAAAGTTTATAATGTTCTGGGAATTTAATATGTATACTCCAGTCCCATCAGCCCCAAACTCTATACAACCACAACCTCATTCTACCAACATGAGTATTTGATAAATATTTCTGAATTTAATTATGTAATCTGGGTTATATGCTTTCCTTCAGTGTTGGGACTAATGGTTTAGATATATAACGGAACATTGTCTCTACACTAGAGACAAATCTAAGGCACCCGTCTCTTGATCTTATGTTCCTTATAGATCTCCCTGTCTTGCTTTAATCTATACTTTAAATTAATTAATATACTAAATAAATCAATATACTGTACATTTAAGCACTACTTTAAAGTAATTTAAATACAGAAATTGTGAATCTTTAATTTGCTTTGTAATCATGAATGAAATGCACAGATAAATCTAGAAAATCTAAAATAAATATATAATTGTCATTAGCATTTGTTTTTTCAAAGATCTCTATCTATAAATATCATATTTTTGTTGAAATTTTAGCAACTTATCATTAATAGTGATTATTACAGTCAAAAAGAATAATATAGTGTGTACAGCTTTTTTTCTTGAAAAACACAATTCATGTTCTTTCCCCAGCACCACACACAATCACCAAAATCCTGTCAGGAATAGCCCTTGAAAAGAACTATTAGGAATCCCTGAGAACATTTGATGTGGGCCAAATTGTCCACTATCCATACATACACACACAAAAAAGAATACTATTGTAACGATTTATCATTCTGGTGATCTGATAAAATTTTTTTTGCTATTAGTAAGATTAAAAAGTATTATTTCCTATTTCCCAATGCATTCATTTGACACATAAATACAAGTTGATTGCTGCCCCATGAATAATTTAAAGAGTGTTATTTGAAAAAAGTACACGATTTGGCATTTGTAGAATTGAAAAAATGAAACCTAAAAAGATAATATCTTAATCCAAGATATCTAGTGAAATTAAAATATATGGCCAGTCAGATTTCAGTCAGCTGTTGAGCCATGTGTAGCCTCAATCTGATAAGAGTGAATCATCACCATGTAGTATTTAAAACCAGATGATACTTCTAATAAATATATTTAAAATATTCTGAATGCACTGTTCAGATTCTTAACTAAAAGTCAGTCAGAGAAGATTTGTAAATGCATTACTTATAGTGAAATACTTTCATCGATTATGCTGTAGTTATTACTATTGATGTGTACAGCTGTGAAGAATTACTTCTATTTGTTTAGAGACAAGAGTGGATTCAAAATATACACAGATAAAATTATTTACAATTGATGCTTATCAGCACTAATTTTGGTGACTCATGATGACAAATTATTTTACTTTTAGTGCATGGACTATGTGGAATTGAATAAAATAAATTAATATTCCCACACAAGCTTTGTTTTGCAATTTATCTGAAATAAATAAAAAAGACCTGGTGTTTACTGTTGAAACAGTATATTAAATAGAATTTTATCTGATTTATTACAAGATAGCACATGTTAAATACATAAATTTCTTTTCTTTTGCGGTGGCAAAATTCAGGCAGACCTTAGAGTTTACTCCTGCCTCTGCACTCAGAAATCGCCTTTGGAAGGATCAGGGGATCTAATGGGATGCCAACAATCAAACACGAGCCCATATGGGTTGGTTGGGTGCAAGGAAAACACCCTACAGCCATGCTACGGCTCTTGCACCAAGTCATGAATTTGTAAAACTTGCAGTGTCTAACAAGATTATATTAAAAAAAACATGTTTTGTAAGATATTCTCTACAATTTTTTATAATATACACTTTCATATATTTGTTTCTTTTAAAAATTATTATTCTGAAACAATAAAAATTACCATTGGAGAGACTTATTTCACTCTAAAAAAAAAAAGGAAAGATACTTATTTTTAACAAAGCAGTTGATGATATACTCTGGGTTTTATTTGCCCCTATTGGATAATAATATTAAAGACTTTAAAGATTATGTTTTCTGAAGAATACTTTAAGGAATTATGTTACAGCACTATGTATTCAATATGCTATTAATTTTTCTTGACTATTGTTAGTATATGAAAGATTATACTAAAATATTATTTTATAAAAACAATTGAATGGGGGGTGCAGAGCTATAGCATAGCTGTTCAGTGTGTCTTGCATGTGACTGATCCTGGATGGACCTCGATTCTATCCCCCGGCTTCCCATAAGGTCCCCCAAGCCAAGAGCAATTTCTAAGCGCATAGCCAGGAGTAGTCCCTGAGCATCACCGACTGTGACTCAAAAACCAAAAAAAATTTTTATTTGAATGGACAATTTCTAATCTCTATTAGAAAAATATAATTTTTCTAGTTTAGGTAATAAAATTAAAAGATGTTTATAGTGTGAAAACTTTCATATTTGTGATTTAAGTTATATGCTTCTTCAAAAATTAATACATCATTACACACTGTTTAATGAATTTCTTGGTGAAAGTTTGAATACCTGAAGAAGAATTCATAACTTACTAAGTAATTGCAGTACTTAGTAGAAGGCTCTGCAGTCCATATATCATATATGTAATATATATGTGTATATAATTTCACTTATTCATTTCAATTGAACAATTTCACTGTTCTTGCCTTTTATTTTCTGCATTCAATAGCCAACCCTTAAACCTAAACCAAAATCTAAGCTTTACAGGTGTCCACTCCAAATTCATAATCCTGAGCTAATTCTCCAAGTAAACATTTTTATTAGATTCAAATACAGTCACAATGCTGCATTCAAATTTTTAACATTAAACAGACAAACCATAATGGTTCTAAAAGTAAATTAACTTTAACCCTAATATACTCTAATCCAGTCTGTACATTTATAGTAATTTTGACTCAAGTCTTCCTAAAATTACAAAAAGTGCCTTATACTGAACTTTAGTTTCAAATTTAAATAGAACCAAAGCAATACCAGACGCTAAATTCACCCTAACATCACAAAAATCTGATCCATATCCTTACAGTAACTGTTACCCAAGCTTGGGGCTAAAATAGCCTATTAATCTAAAAGAAACAAATGACTAATACCTAACTTTGATTATTGGTTTAAAACATACCAAAAACTACACCCTAACTCCAATAGCACCCAACCTTAGCCTAACCTTAGAAAATAAAAATGCATCCTGATAATGAGTCATATCAGTCTTCAGCTAAACTTACTTATTAGCAATATTTATTGAAAACTGTCTTCTACCAATTATTAATTTTAAATTTTGTTTGTTTGGGGGCCACATCCAGCAGCACTCAGAGGCTACTCCTGACTCTGTGCTCAGGAATTGCTCCTGATTCTGAGGGATCATATGGAATGCCGGATATCAAACCTGAGTCTAACCTTGGTCAGCCATGTGCAAGGCAAACACTCTAACACTGTGCTACCACTTCATCCCCTAATTTTGAATTTTAAACATGCAAAAACATACACTCCATGCTCTAACAGTAACCTAACTTCATTCTATTTATCCTTACAGTAACCCAATATCAAAGACTGAACCTAAAGATAGTCATTTGCCACATTTACACAATGACCTTGTACTTTATATTAATTTCAACTTTAAAAATAGACAAAATGTTGAGGCCGGAGCAGTGGCACAAGTGGTAAGATGCCTGCCTTGTGCACACTAGCCTAGAACAGACCCCAGACTTCCCCCAAGCCAGGAGTGATTTCTAAGCACATAGCCAAAGTAACCCCTGAGCATCACAGGGTGTGCTCCCAAAACAAAAACAAAACAAAACAAACAAACAAAAAAATCCAGAACTTTGAGCTAAAAACTCAGGGGTAATATTAGAATGGAGAATGGAGATTGCAACTGCCAATTTTCTACCAACTTACCCTGATACTTCCAGATGCCCAGTATCTACACCCATATCCCACAACCACTGCCATAAAAACTCATCAGCCCAAGCTTTGAAGATTCATCACTGACATAAGAAGATATGAAAGACAATTCCCTGAGTGCAGAGAGAAATTAAGCCCAAAGAACATTTGGTGTGGGATCCAGAATAGAAAAATACACACACACACACACACACACACACACACACACACACACACACACAAGTTCGAACCAGAGAGATAATACAATAGGTAAGGTGCTTTATTCTTTGCATGAAAATGTTAGATCCCCACCATGCCATGTGTTCCTTGAATTTTGTAAAGAGTGAACTCTGACCAGAGAGGCAGGTTTTTTGTTTTTTTCTGTTTGTTTGTTTTTGTTTTTTTTTGGTTTTGGGCCACACCCGGTGACGCTCAGGGGTTACTCCTGGCTATTCGCTCAGAAGGTGCTCCTAGCAGGCACGGGGGACCATATGGGGAACCGGGGAATCAAACCGTTGTCCATCCTAGATTAGCGCAGGCAAGGCAGACACCTTACCTCCAGCGCCACCGCCCGGCCCCCAAGAGAGGCAGTATTAAGATGTGTATAAATACACACACACTAACACACATCAACATCAACAGATTAAATTTAAGCCTTTTTTTCTTACCATGGAATTTTTATTTTGTTTTTCAGTTTTTGCGAAAATACTTCAAAGAAATGAATTTCATGCCATGCATGTTAATGTGGTCAGGTTTAATTCATGATACTAAGATACTGCATTAAATACCAGTATTGTATCACTGGTGTTCGCCAACACTTTTGGGTGGTAATCCTGAGAACCCCCAAAACTGCTATATTGAAGCACAGATTAAGTTTATCTATGCTATCCATTCTATTTCTATAGGTGGTTCCCCTCTTGTGTACACAACAGGGAAGATCTTATAAATAAATAATATTTAAATATTCAAGTTTTGTTATAACACACTTTACAATTTTAGTAATGTTGCTACTTGAAATAGCCTTGGTACATTTTATCCTACTAGTCTTAAAGGTGAATATCACATGTGGCCAACTATCCGTAGTGCTTCTAGTCTTGAATTTAGAAGAGATTACAAGCTGATACACGGCATAATTTCATTTCCTATTGTTTTCCATTTTAAAGATTCTAATTTTTCTTTTTTTTTTCATAACTTTTGGCCACACCAGGTAACACTCATGGGTTATCCCTGGCAATGCACTCATAAATTGCTCCTGGCTTGGGGGACCATACAAGATGCCTGGGGATTGAACCAAAATCCATACTGTGTCAATCCCGTGCAAAGCAAATGCCCTACCACTATGCCACCACTCCGGCCCCTTTATTTTCCTTTTTAAATGTCCTAATCAAAATAAAATATTGAATCTTGACATTGATATTAATCATGCTTAGAGTGATTTACAACATGTATGGCACTTGCCTTACATTCATTTGACACAAGTTCTATTGTAGGCAAACAATGTAGTAAGTATTCTGCACAGTAATCCCTGAGATCAAAGTCAAGAGTTAGCCCTGAATGCATTCAAATGTGACCACCCCCCAAAAAGCTAAAATAATAATAATAATAATAATAATAATAATTTTAATATTAATATCATGTTACTATTGCAGACTTTATAACTTTCAAATTTATCTAAATTGACAAATAGAGACAAATATATTTATTTTCTTAATATTTTAACTTTACTTCTAGTCCATAAACTTTTCTTTAACTTAATTTATCTGGGGCCAGAATGATAGCACTGCTGGATGTGCCCCCCACCAAAATAACTTAATTTAACAATTTTGCTAAAGCTACTTATGTGACTAATAACTGAGTAATTTTTTGTGTGCTTGAGTCCCTTAGCTTCTTTTGTGACAAAGCAGTATTTTATTTTTTACAATTGTGATTAGCTGAAAAAAAAGACTTTATAAACCCTTAATTATTTAAAATATTATTTAAAACATCATGTTTTACAAAATTAATCATAGCTAGATTTTAAACATAAAATATTTTAGGACAATTCCACCACCAGTCTTAACATCTCTCCACCAATTTTCCCAGATATATTTATGTGCCACCACACTCTGCCCCCAACTATTATCATAACATATAATATTTTATTTTCAGTTATTAATTTGGTTTTCATGATTTCATCGTTGTTAACTCTGACTTGGCTATTTCGTTTTATCCTTTCGTAGTAGCAACAACGAATCTGAGGCCACTTAGCCCCTGGCTCATGTTCATCTATTTTTGTCTTTTCCTACCCCACAAAATTTCTTTCCCTTCACTTCACTGTATTCTGGGGATAGGGTGTTTTCAATAACGCCCTTTGAAGACATTACATTTCTTCAAGAAGTTATTTTAAATATCACATATAAGTGATACAATCTTTTACTTATCTTTCTTTATTTAACATATAATTTTCCAGTTCCAGCAAATTGCTGGTGTTTAATGTTGCACTGGTGAAGGGGGTATTCTGTTTACGACTAAAACCCAACTACAATCATGTTGTAATCATGATGCTTAAATAAAAATTTAATATATTAAAAAAAACGAAGTACATAAATTAAATAGGAATAATTATTTAATAGCAATAGTTAGTATAAAAATCAATAAGTACAAAATAGATATATCAATTATGACAGCAAAAAGCCTAATCTTTTGTTTATTTGTTCTTTGTTTGTTTGGGCCACAATGGTAGTGCTCAAGGGTTACTCCTGGATTTACACTCAGAAATCACTCTAGACGGACGTGGGGGATCATATGGGTTCCCAAGGATCAAACCTGGATTGGCTGTATACAAGGAAAACACCCTACTTGATTTGATATAATTTTGTCCAAGCCCCTCTTTTTAATAAGGACACTAACACCAAAACGGTGTTTTTTCTGAAACTGTACTTCATTGTCTTCAGCTCATAATTTGATTTTTCTACTTTTTAAAAAATATTATTACACAATAAGCTTGAAGAATGAAATTGTGAAGTAACTTTATTGTCTTCTATCTATCATACTTGCATTTAAGTTGCACCTATCTGATTAGATATTTTGTAGAAAGCATCTTTAGAAAAAATTGTTTTACTTATATTTAATTAACTTTTATCATGTCAGGCATATTTATTAATAAAGAAACTAATAAAATACTTTCTCTTATCATTAAATAATATTGCCAAGATAAAACTAATAATATACATATCATCTCAAACTCTTTGGCATTATCATAAGGAAAATCTCGCTTTAATTACTTTATTTAAATATCTTGTTTACAAGGTTGTTCATAATACAATTTTTTCATAGTGACAGAATTGCTCATGATTGAATTTCAGTCATAACATCCATTACTAGTGCACATTTTCTGCCATCAATGACCTGACTCTACTCATCTCTTTCTACTGTGTGCCCTAGTGGCAGATATTTTCTTCTCTCTCTTTTCTATTTATCTCTATTTTATTTTATTTATTTATTTTTTAGCTGACTTGGTATCACTGGTCCTTGACCTGTGCCTAGGTGAAAACACACAAAACATTAAGAATCCTATTTCCAGGCAGTATTTCTTGTTTTTTTAACCCGTGGTTCTTCTTTTTTCTTTTTTTTCTTTATTTAAACATCTTGATTACAAATATGATTGTGATTAGGTTTCAGTCATGTAAAGAACACCCCCCTTCACCAGTGCAACATTCCCACCACTAAGTCCCAAATCTCCCTCCATCCCACCCACCCCCACCTGTAATCTACACAGGCTTTCCAGTTCCCTCATTCATTCACATGGTTATGGTAGTTCTCAGTGTAGTTATTTCTATAACTGCACTCACCACTCTTTGTGGTGAGCTTCAGGAGTGAACTGGAAGTTCCAGCCCTCCTCTCATTTTCTCAGAGGATTGTTGCAAAAATGACTTTTATTTTTCTTAAAACCCATAGATGAGTGAGACTATTCTGCATCACTGTGGTTTGCAATAATTTTATGGAAGGGGTATCCTGTTTATCACTTTCTTTCATTTCAGCACCCAATTCTTGTCCAAAGTGATATTTCCAACTATCATTTTGATAGAGGCCCACTTTTAACCCTAACTTCACTCCTCAACTATTTTTGCAAATCTTCCTACCCTGGAATGCTCATTCTATGGTTTTCATCAATATTGTCTCTAGATATTATTACCATGCTCTTTTAATATAGACCAAAAATGGATGACTTTATTTTATGTCTATCTCCCTGTGATTCATTTCGCTCACCAAAACAATTGCCATTTCCATCCATGAATTTTATAAATTTATTATTCCTAATAGCTGAGTAGTATTCCAATGTGTTGACATGCCACTATTTCTTTATCCACTAATCTTTCCTCAGCACTAGGCTTTTTTTTCCAGGTTCTGAAGATTTTGAGTGTGCTGCATTGGACATAGGTATGTAGAAGGTTTTTCTACATTGTGTTTTTGAGCTCCTACTATGTAGTACTAGAAGTGATATGCTGGATCATATGGAAGCTCAATTTCAAATTTTTAAACAATATGCTTTTTAAGTCTGAAATTTATAACATCTGATACTAGTATGTCTATCTCAACTTTTGAAGGAAATTTACTTGAAGAATTTTCTTTTAATCTTTGACTTTGTTCTGTGTTTGCTCTGATCATTCAAATGTGTTTCTTGAAGGAAGAAAAATGTTGGATTGCCAGGGAATGCCTAAGCCTTTAGGAAGGCTCAGCCCATCAGATGCATCCTCAGATTTTCCTGGTGGGTAGAAATAATTTGACCCTCATGGGGTTCCTCAAAATACCCACTATGGATGCCTTTTTCCCATGAGTGGATGGTTGAGGAATTTCCAAAGAGATGCTTGGCATTACATTTTCAGCCAGTATCTAACTATCTCTCCTTTGTATATATCAGGCAAAAGTATTGGCCTCTTTCAAGTAATTTGACCCAGAAATTATAGCACCAAAGTTCATTTGAGAACCCCTTTTTCTGGATTTAGTCAGCCCTAAAACAGCAAAGACACATTTTCTCTCCTTTTCAAATTTGCCCTTTGTAGCTGAAATTTCTGGTAGTCAAGGGTGTAACCAGAATACAGATTTTGACTTTTGTCCCTCCTTTAGAAATAGAGAATCTGGCTCCTCCCTTCCTCTAGCCTCTAAAAACAATAGGAGTACAGCCTAGATCCTATTTTCTCCTAATCCTGTTTCTGTATTTAAAGTCAGCCTGCTAAGAGTTACCTTGAGCTGTGACCTCCTCTTTTGTAACTTAGAATTTTTAGTCACACCCATAGCTTAGGTATTGTTATTTGTTGTACTAGGCTTTGTGATTATTATTCTTTGCCTGTGGCTAATTTTAATCCTATAAATTCCCCTGCTCAAAAAATTAAACTTGTTGCACTCCTGCCAGAAACGTGTTGACCCCACATACTGCATGTGGTATCATTATTTCATATTTCATATTTGTCCGCTTGTGTTACCTGTTTTTCTCCCATGAAAGGATTATGACCCACGAGAATCGCTGAGATGCAAGACGTCGACAACATTGGATTTAATTTTCTGATACACAATGCCATTCTGTGTATCTAAATTGGTACATTTCATTCACTGACATTGAGAGACATGATTATCATGAATTTTGTCATCGTTTTGTAGAAGCATGATGTGTTTTTGGAGTTTGTCTTTCTTTAATATACCCTGATTAGTTCTTTCAAAGTTGTGTTGGAGTCTGTGAAATTTCCGGGCCATTTATCTGTGAAACTTTGTATCCATCCATCAAACTGAATGAAAGTCTGTTTGAGTGAAATATTATTGGTGACACATTCATTTCATTGATTTTTTTTCACTATATTCCACCACTGCCTTTAGGCCTAGAAGCTTTCACGTGATACAGCTGCTGTAAATCTTTATTTATTTATTTATTTATTTATTTTTGGTTTTTGATCACACCCAGCAGTGCTCAGGGGTCACTTCTGGCTCCATGCTCAGAAATTGCTCCTGGCAGGCATGGGGAACCATATGGGGTACCAGGATTCGAACCGATGACCTTTTGCATGAAAGGCAAACGCCTTACCTCCATGCTATCTCCCGGGCCCCAAGCTGCTGTAAATCTTAAGGAAGCATTCTTTGTATGTAATTCCTTTTTTTTATCTTGCTGATATCAGTGTTCTATATCTATGGATTTTATTATTTAGTTTAGAATGTCCCTTAAAGCTATTTTTGTCTATTTTCATTCCTACTCTTCAGGCATCCAAGATGTATGTGTAAATATTCTTTATATCTGGGAACTTCCCAGCAATAATGTCTTTGACTTTTGCTTCTCCATTAGGTTCTTTCTTCTATATATCTGAGACCCTAATGATTCTTATATTATTGCTATTGAATTTTTCAAAAAGTTCTTTTGATATCTTTGAGCTTATTTTGAACATTCTTCCATCTTCTCTTTATTTATTTTATAACTTTTCCAAGTATCTGTGTTGTTGGAGGTGTTATGCAGCTCATTGATTCTGTACTCAGCTATTACTCTGTACTTAAAGATTTATAGTGAAATTTTTATTTTGCCTACCAAGTTTTTAAGTTATGTCATTTCTATTTGAAGTTTTCTCATTTATACTTTCATTTACTCTTTAGTCTTTATGACTCTCTATTCCATGGTTTCTTTGAATACCTTGAACTTCCTCAAACTTAGATAATTCTAATTTTGAAATTTGGAATTTTGGCTTTTTAGATGGCCAATAATATTTTGGTCTTCAAAACTACATACAATATTCATTCGTTTAGCAGAGTGAGGTTCTGGTTTACTTTTTATTCAATATGACCTATACAGTGTGGCGGTGTTTTTTTATGTGTTCTTGTGGAACTCAATGACTAGTAGAAATGTTCAAAAGTGGAAGAAAAGTTCAGGTCCGGATGGATTTACAGGAGAATTTTATCAAATATTCTGAGAAGACTTACTACCACTTTTTCACAGGCTCTTCCAAAACATCGAAGAAAAAGGAATCCTTCCCAACTTCTTTTATGAGGCTAATATCACACTCATTCCCAAAGATGGCAAGGACACCAGCAAGAAAGAAAACTACAGACCAATCTCACTAATGAACATAGATGCAAAGATTCTCAACAAAAATTTAGCGAACCGAACCCAAGACTTTATCAAAAAGATCATACATCATGACCAACTTGGCTTCATCACAGGAACGCAAGGTTGGTTCAACATACACAAATCAATCAACATCATATATCACATCAACAACAAGA
>PVKC010002037.1:27864-38496 GCA_004027635.1 Crocidura indochinensis | reverse complement strand
AGTATAATCCTTTGGTTTTAACTATTCTATTTATTTTTAAAATAAAATTTTAGTTGATTCACCATGATATAGTTAAAATGTTGTCATGGTTGAGTTTTAGTCATACAATGTCCAATACCCATCCCTTCACCAGTGCAAATTTATTCTAGATAAACTAAAAGGATAATTAACCAAAGACTGTGTTACAATTAATTGGAGTTTGAAGATAAGTTCAGGTGAATTCCAGAGTACTCATAAACACAACCAGCCTCTTGAGAAATAAATGATATTTTCTTTTTTTTTTTTTTTTTTTTTTTTGTTTTGGTTTTGGGGCCGCACCCAGTGACGCTCAGGGGTTACTCCTGGCTATTCGCTCAGAAGTCACTCCTGGCAGGCACGGGGGACCATATGGGGAACCAGGGGATTGAAACGCAGTCCATCCTAGGTTAGCACAGGCAAGGCAGGCACCTCGAGCGCCACCGCCCGGCCCCCTAAATGATATTTTCTTTAGTTTTTACATTTATGTTTGGATTCAACACTCATAGATTTTCTCAGTGCATCATCCAAATGTGGCCTTACCTGAAAAGGGTTCTCAAAATCTACTGACAAATGCCTACCAGGAAAAATTCGCCAGAAATCACTGAAACAAGAACTAAGTTCTAAGAACATGATACTTGAGGTCAGAGCAATAGCACACTGGGTAGAGCATTTGCCTTGGATGCAGCCAATCCAGGTTTGATCCCCACAATCTCATATGGTACCCTGAGTCTGGCAGGAGTTATTTTTTGATATCAAAAGCCAGGAATAATCTTTGAGTATTTCGGACTGTAACCACAGAACTAAAACAGACAAATAAACAAAACAAAAAAGGAACATTATCTCTCCAGGAGTCTGGCAGGCTGCCTCTGCAACAAAAGGCGACTTTAAGAAATGGATCTAGTAATGTTTATCCAGCAAATTTTGCTTCTTGTTCTCACTACTAAACAAAGCGGGCAACAAATATCAACATGTTTTTTTTCATCACGATTTAAAAGAAAAAAAAAAGCAAGGGGGCAGAGTGATAGCACAGCAGTAGGACATTTGCCTTGCACGCAGCCGACTCAGGATAGACCTCGTTCGATGCCCTGTGTCCCTTATGGTCCCCCCAAGCCAGGAGTGATTTCTGAGTACATAGCCAGGAGTAGCCCCTGAGGGTCAATGGGTGTGGTCCAAAAGCCAAAAATAAAAAAAAAGAAAAGAGAAACAAACTGCCCACCTAAAACTAGTATCAAGTTATGAGAACACAAAATCTTTGCATTTATAAAAAATTTTAATTGAGAACCAGTAGCACAGATTCAGATTCAGTTTGGTTGTGAACTTTTATAGAATTTATAGACACACTTAAGGACACTTATTACAGACCTCACCATTTGATTTTCTCAATGTTTTCCTACCTTTGAAGTCAATAATTAAAATGTTGTATGTATGTATGTATGTATGTATGTATGTATGTATGTATGTATTTCAAAAGGAGCTAGTTTTTTAAAGGGAAATTGAGAAAGTTGACTGCATTAGTCAACTTGAATTTACATAGCAAAATATCCTATATTAGATGACTTAAATTACTGACATTTTTTTATCACCAATCTGGAGACTGAAAATCTGAGATTAGAACAGCAACAGCTAGAGTTCCAGTGAGTCTATTCTTGTATTGGGGTTGGGTGGGTGTCTTCTAGCTGTATTCTTGCACGGAGGCGTCTGAATAAGCGAGTTTTCTAGTGACTCTGATTTTGCAAGTGGTGTTAAGGTACACCCAGGTGTAAACTCCTTGTTTACTCCTGATTCTGTGTTCAGGAATTACTCATGAATCATTTAGGGACCATAGGGGTGCTGAGGATTGAACTCAAGTCAACAACATGCAAGAAAACATCTACTTGCTCTGGTCTCACTTATATCTTTTCTTGTAAGGATGCTAATAGTCATTTTAGAAGGCCTATCCTCAGTACCTTTTCAACTCTAATGGCAACCCAAATCTTCTCTATTCAAATAAAAACCTCATGTTTTGAGTTCAATCATCATCATCATCATCATCATCTGAGGAGTGACATAAATGTTGCTTAATATCTATCATATTGGGATTCTAGTCAAAGTAAAAACCAAGGTTATAAACCAAGAGATGCCAGCAGGAAAATAAGCAGGGAGAAGAGTTAAATAGTCTAAAGATGTTTTTGACAAGATAATGGGTGAATTTAGGCATTAGTTAACTTGACAACATATCTCTGAGGATAATGAAATTCTCTTCTGGGTCCTAAAGATCCTTTGTACTTATCTTTAATATATCCTATTCTGACTATCTGATTTACAGGAGATGAACTGTAGGTTTACTTCCCTCCCTTTGTTGTGTTTTCTAAGTGCTTGTTTATATAATGTGAATTTGCTACTGAGCCATACATACTGCTGAAGAAGCATCATTAGGTACTTTATTTTTTGTTTCTTTTCTGGACACACTGACCGTATTCAGGACTTTTGGCACTCAGGGATCACTTCAGACAGACTTGGGGATCCTAGAGATGCCAAAGATGAACCCATGTCGACCAGGTGAAAGGTAAACTCTCTGACTTCTGGACCAAGGGTCCTCAAACTATGGTCCACAGGCAACATGTAGCCCACGGAGTTCATTTATCTGACCAACCACGAGTTTTTGCCACCACTTTCTGTTCTACTTAGCAGCTGACTTCTCCCACACCACAGTGCACATGTGTGTGATTTGCGCTGCACTCTCCAACTACCAACTACCACCAACCATTTCTCTGTCTTTTGACTCCTCAAGAAAGAATCTTTAAACTATAGCCTGCACAAAGCAGGCATTGAAACACAGGTAATTTTGTTGGTTTCAATTTAATTTTTTTTTTTTTTTGGTTTTTGGGTCACACCCGGCAGTGCTCAGGGGTTACTCCTGGCTCCATGCTCAGAAATTGCTCCTGGCAGGCACGGGGGACCATATGGGGCACCGGGATTCGAACCGATGACCTTTTGCATGAAAGGCAAACACCTTACCTCCATGCTATCTCCCGGGCCCCTCAATTTACTTGTTCTGCATTTTAAATTTTGTAATTGTCCTCTCTTTTATTTATTTTCGTACTTAAAATAAGATCTGTGCAGTGTGCATTGAAATTTGTTCATAGTTTCTTTTTTTTAAAAAAAAAAAAAAAAAACTATAGTCTGTGGAGCCAGAGTGATAGCACAGTTGTAGAGTATTTACCTTGCACTCGGCTGACCCAAGATGGACCGGGGTTCAAACCCTGGATTCCCATATGGCTCCCCAAGCCTGCCAGGAGCGATTTCTAAGCATTGAGTCAGGAGTAAGCCCTGAGTGCCACCAGGTGTAGCCCAAATGCAGAAATAAATGAATAAATAATAAATAAATTATAATCTGGCCCTCCAATGATCTGAGGGATGTTGAACTGGCCTCCTATTTAAAAAGTTTGAGGACCCCTACTCTATTCTATCATTCAGGCCTCTAAACCAATGTTGTTTTTTTTTAGTGTCCACAATAACCAAAAAGCATCTTGAAAACAAGAGTTTCACTGCTTACATATTATGGGGCTATGAGTATAGTATATCAGTATTCAAATGAATCCTGAAATACGATGGGGTTGTTACAATTACTTATGAAATTTCTTCCTCTTCTTTCATATTTACTTACTCATTCTAACTCTCACAATTCTTTCTGCCTCAACTTTTCTTTAAATATATCTTTCTTTTCTTCTCTACATATCTCAAAATTTTCTGTATATTTTATATGCATGTTTATATTTATGTGTATTTATAGGCATGTTTATACTGTAGAGTTTTTCTCAGTAACAGCTGAGAATTTCTTATACTTTGTTTTAAGGAAAGTTAATTTTGTTGTTGTTTTGGGGTCACGCCCAAGGATGCTCAGCAGTTACTCCTGGATGGCTCCAGGGACCATATGTGATACCATATGTGATCAAACCAGAGTTGGCCATGTGCAAGGCAAACACCCTACCTACTGTACTATCTTTCTGTCCCCTAAGAATTATTTTTACATTTATTTATTTTCTAGAGGATATATAAATGGTTAACATTTATGCTGCCTTCTTTAAGAACATATCATTCTGAAATTATATGAACATATATGTTCTTTAAGAACACATAATTAAGATGACTTACAAAAGATGACTTAAAAAATAGAATTTATCAGGCTATGTAGATAACTTTGATACAACCATCATCAGAAAGTGTTCATCCAAGTAGGATTTTCTCTTGAGAAGATTATAATTATTTTTCAAAAAATGATATTTATGTAATTTTGAAGGGGTGATAGTTATAATATCCTTTCTCCTCTGTAAGGCATGTTTATCTTAAAAGAAACTGAAGCTTTCTATTTTGCAACAAAACTGTGTCAAGATAAAAGTCATAGTATTTCTGCCAAAATATTTCTGTAATGTTTTTCTGATTATAAATAACATCTCATTATGGAATATTCAGAAAATATGAAAAATATGCAATGGAAAATAAAAATCACTTAAAGTTCAGATATAAATAGAACTAACATTTTAGAGTACTTCCTTTTCAGACTATGTATGATTAAATTCAATATTATCTATGTATCTATAAGTTTTGTCCTTTAGTCCTTTATATGAATAATGTATTTAATGTCATTATGTCAATACTATTGGAGATAAAAGCGTAATAGTGTGCCTCTGTTTGGGTGATAACCACAAACTTATATATACATATACTCCTATAATTTACCCATTTAAAGTGTGCAATTCAATGATATTAATGTATTTTCAAAGTTGTGCAACTGTAACCACAATCAGCTATTTTATTACTCAATCACAAAAGAACCCATATTTTCCAACTATATCTTAAATCCTTTAAGCCTATCAGCTTTAGGCAACCACTAATTAACTTTCAGTATAAAATTATTTAGCATTTTATAGAGATAAACTAATTATGGTCTTTGGGACTGTCTTCCTTCATTTAGCTTAATGTTTTCAAAGTTTATCCCTTTTAAAGAATGTTAGCAGTAGATCATTCCTTTCTAAGGTGAAATAACATCCCATTGCAAATATTCATTTTTGTTTTTGCAAAGTATGCTTTCTGGCAATGTGAGTGGGAAAAATGCAATGCCAGGGAATAAATCTAGAACGTTCCACATGTAAATTGTAAGCTCTATCCCTTGATCTATGTCCTTCTCTTCTTGTAACAGTTATATTTTTAAGGCAAGACTTCATAAAATGAGGATATTGATTCTAGACTTGTAGTAATTACTATAATTTTTCATCGAGTTTTATATAGTAAAAAGGATCATTAAAAAAAAACTTTTTCAAATCAGATTAATTGATTTTCCAAACTCAGATTTTTATTCTTCTTCATTTGTTCAGCAGTCATTTCTTTATAGACTATAAAGTGGAAGAATTTGTGCAAACTTTGTGAATACATTGTTGGCAAATAGACACGGTTCCTACCCTTTAAATTTCCAGAGAAGTGCAAATTCAACAAATAATTAGAAATATCAAGATCAGCTTAGTAGCAGAGATAGAATCTATCAGTGTTTGGAACTGGAATTCATGTAGAACACTATGGGAGCCCAACAGTTGTAGATTTACTATTTTTGTAGAAGATATGCTATTCTGTGCAGTGGTAAAAGGTAGAGACACTATTATGCAATCAACAAATGTTTGTTCTATAAGAGGACCCAGAAGTATAATATTTACTAGGTATCTACCATCCAGAATGTGCAAGTAATAGAGACACTGGCATGATTTTAGAAAGGCTTCAAGGTAACTTTGTCATGCTCTAAATTTATTTCTGTTAGAAAATAGGAGATTACAGGGTCAGAGCAGCGGTGCAAGCAGTCTGTGGTTGGGCATCTGCTTTGCACTTGCTAGCCTAGGATGGACCGAGTTAGATCCCCTGGCATTCCATATGATCCCCCAAGCTAGGAACGATTTCTGAGCGCATAGCCAGGAGTATCCCCTGAATGTCACTGGGTGTGGCCCAAAAACAATAAAAAAGGAAAGGAAAGGAAAAATAGGAAAATGCAATTGCCAAGAATAGAGAGAGGCTAAAAAAAAGCTCTAGTAAATCTACACAATAGAATACTACACAGCTATTAGGAAAAATGAAGTCATGCGACTTGCTTATACTTGGATAGATGTGGAGATTATAATGCTGAGTAAAGTGAGAAAAAGGGAGAGGGATAGACTTATAATAATCTCACTCATTTGTGGACTATATAAATAATAAAATATATTATAGTAGTAGTGTCCAGAGACAATAGAGGTAAGGGTCAGGAGTTCCTACCAATAACTGGTAGGAATCTTGTCACAAAGAGTGGTGAAAGCATTTAGGGTCATGAAGAATCTGCTGAGACTATAATAGTTGGTACCAATCACTTTGGAAAAGAGCTGGATGCTGAAAGGGGATAAAGTGATGTCATGGTACTTTTCATTAGCAATAGTGCAAACCACAATGTCAAAAACAAAAGAGACAGAGAGAAAGGTAAAATTCCTGTCCCAGAGCAGGTGAAGGAGGGTGGGTGGAAGGGAAACTGGGACATTTTTGGCAGGAAATATGCATGGGTGAAGGGTGGTGTACATTCTATGATGGGACTCTCTCAATCATGAACAATGTTGTAACCATGGTACTTAAATAAATTAATATATTAAAATAATTAGAAAAAAAAGAAGTAGGTGAATACCAATGACTGTCATATAAAATGGCAGGAGTAATAAAGTTGGGTAACTGTTAAGTGAGTATAAGGTAAGAAGCACTTTATGCAACTTCGGATGGAGAATCTGGTTATCTGTGGTTTAGATTTATTTTGACTTTAGTTGTGCATAGTCTATAATGATGAAACAGACTATCATAACTAATTCAAATGTTTCTTCAGTGTGATGGTAATAATAAAAAATACTGTTTTTAAAAATACTGATTTTTAAAAAAATGATAGAATTAGTTGGCTTGTCACAGTGGAGGAATACACTAAAATTGGATTTTGAGGGCATTTCCTCAAGAAGAGCAAATTTCAAGATCTGGTAAGCAAGAATGTTTTAGTGGAGGAGGCCAATGCTCCTAGAGATTAAGATTTCAATATCCATTCAAAAATATCCATTTAGCTACAGTAAAGGTCATTGCTTCTAGGTTTGGATTAGAAGCCTAAATAACATGACAGCCCAAGTATTAAGGAAGCAAAAATGTTTTTGTTGTTTTTGTTGTTGTTTCTGGTCAGTATTAGAAGAGATAACATAAAGCCCTAGAATAGAGCAGGTTGAAGAGACACTATTATACAACCCTCAAGATGTTTGTTTTAAAAGAGGACCCAGAAGTATACTACTTACTAGATTTTATCATCCAGAATGTGCTAGTGATAGAGACACTGGCATCATTAAGAATTTAGGTGTGACCTGTTCTTCATGTTCAAAGGGATATTGGAAGATGCAGTCATCCCACTGGGATTAGTCACACTTACAGGACATTGAAGCTATTAGAAATCAGATGTCAGGTTGTGATAATCACAGACCAGGAAACTCAAAAATAGAAAAATAAACCTCAAGGAAAAGGGAAAGTTTGAAGAATAATGGACCATTGAAATAGTGGAGCTTTTGACTCAAGCATGACTTTCCTAGAGGCAATGCAGAAGTTGCTTGAATATATACCTGAAAAATTAATAACCTAAGATCTAAAGGATAAACATAAACTTTATAAAATTTAAGCACTAAATCACAACAATTTCTTACTTAATCCTCACAACTTATGGAATAGAGAAATAATTGAGGTTATTAGAAAAAGGTCATTGTAACACTATGACAATAGTTATAACATAACAATTATTATGAGCATTTGGGTGATACTACATTGAGGGGAAAAGCAAGGCCTTTTGTGCATGATTAGACATGTGTACTAATGAGTTGAAGCTGATCCTTAGAGACCTGAAAATTTTCATGACTCTTTTGTTAGTGTGGAGAATCAGTGGTCCCTATAATTAATGGAAACCCACCTTATGATTTGCCTAGTGGGTTCATAGACTATTAAGTAAGCATTTCCTCAGCCTTGAGTACATCATTGGGATTAGCAATCATGCAATTTGAATAACCCTTATAACTTGTCTCTTATTTATAAAGCAAAAGCTTCCATATGGGGAAAGTTAAGTATATCTGGATATTGCTTTCCCCAGGATACCATTCAAGATAATAAATAAAAAACAATATCAGATACTGGAAATGGCAGCAATTACAAATGCCAATAAAGACTAAAAGGATAAAGAGTTATTTGCCCTTCCCATAAATCCACTTAATTCTCCAGGTCTGACATAGCTGATAATGAATGAATTGTGGAATGTGGACTGTAGACTAGTATAGATTTAATTGAGTTGTAGTCATGATCCAGTGACTCTGACACACAGCTTAATGTCAGGAAAGGATTAATAAGGTCTGGAAAACCTAATGTATAATCATTAATTTAGAAAAACATTACTTGGACAAATAAAATATTTATCTACAGCTTTTCTTCAGGGCTATGTTAATTCTCTTGCCCTCATTATTAAAGGGTACAAAAGCATCTGGATTGTCTGGACAGACCTCTAAATACTACATATTTTGATTACATTGATTGGACAGAAAAAAATCTAAAAAAGTGACTGATAGTTTGGTAATCCTAACACAAAGATGCCCATGAAATTGGGAGATAATCCCTAATAAGATACAAGGATAAGCTATTTTAGTTAGACTCTTCACAGGATCAATGTTAAGATTTCAATATTCTGTGTTTATTTCAGTTTATTACTAGCTATATGTAAATAATAAATTGCTGTTTCTGGAGTTTTCTATAACAAAAGAAGCATGTTAAGACCTTCCTTCTGGGCTCCGTCGAGTATAAGTTTGAGTTGGGCCTAGACGGTGAAGCCTCCTATAGTATTGGTGGTATCTCTGATGAATAATATAATAGGTTACTTATGGCTTACTCTAATGGTAAAATCACAACATAAGTTCCTGGGATTGTAATCAAGTCCCAACCATCTGAAACAGAGTTAGAAGCTTGGAGCAACAACTGTTGGCATATGATTGAAATCCTGCTAGATATGGAATACTCATCCATGAGGTATCAAGTGACTGTGCCTAGAAACACTCATTTTAAGATAGATTGTGTCAAATATCCCCAATCATAGATTCAGATGACTCCTGCAACAAGATGACATGAAATTAAAATGGTACTCCTGGGATACAGCAAAACAAGACTAGAGAGTGGGATGATCTCAGCCCCTAGGACAGTAAATGCAGCAGCTGCTCACTGTGGGATGAATTATCACTTTACCTTATATTGTTCCTTGGTGCTTTCTGTTGCTCCCTGCATGCAGTGTCACTCAGCTGCAATGTAAAGGTCACCAGTTACTGGTTGCCAATTGCTGATGACTTGCTGGCCACAATCTCTCAGTAGTTCATTGTCTCACCACTTCCTTGCTTTCTGCACTAGCACCTCACTCTCTCATTAACAACTTCATCTTCTTTGCCTATCATCTATCTGATTGCCTACCTAGACTGGGACATGTTTTATATGTTATTTATTCTTGCCCTTTGGTTTCTACTATCTGGTTGATAAGTAATATTTTAAGTGACCAATTAAATTATCTTGATAATCTTCACCTTTCTTTTACTTCTACCATAACTTCGGAACCAATAGGCAACCTTTTTTTCCTCCAAATAAGCATTTGGGATTACTTTCAGATCCATGACCCACCTCTGATTCTCATTTTGTAAAAATATGGACAAATCACCTATCCTTCTCAGTCTCCTTCCTAATTGTTCAATGGTTATAAGTGCTTATTCTTTCAGGATTACTGATTAAAACAGTAATTAAATATCTAATTAAATTATTAAATATATAATTATTAAATATCTAATAAATGTAAATTCATTGTATATATCAATAAATAGTAAATACAAATATCTTGTTCCTTTATGTATTTTCCTATAAATTATAGTTTTCTTTTTTTTTTTTTTTTTTTTTGGTTTTTGGGTCACACCCGGCAGTGCTCAGGGTTTACTCCTGGCTCCATGCTCAGAAATTGCACCGGGATTCGAACCGATGACCTTTTGCATGAAAGGCAAATGCCTTACCTCCATGCTATCTCCTGGGCCCCAAATTATAGTTTTCTAACTTATGCATAAGTTTTCTTATACATTTTCTAAATTAGGTAAAAGTTCTGCTGACATAAATTTCTATGTTCAAGAAGTAATTGCTCCTGTCTTGAGCAACAGTGAAATTTCCTCTCTTTGTTCTTAACTCTTTATCCTATGAAAGCTATTTGGCCTCTGTCCTTCACCCAATTTTGCAGTTAGATGGATTTTTATTTATTTATTTATTTATTTTTTTAGTTTTTGGTTTTTGGTTCACACTGGCAGCTGTCAGGAGTTACTCCTGGATTTACATAGAAATCGCTCCTGACAAGCTCGGGGGACCATATGGGATACTGGGATTCGAACTGATGGATTTTTATTTATTTATTTATTTTTAGTTTTTGGTTTTTGGTTCACACTGGCAGCTGTCAGGAGTTACTCCTGGATTTACATAGAAATCGCTCCTGACAAGCTCGGGGGACCATATGGGATACTGGGATTCGAACCGATGGATTTTTATTTATTT